>JAJEJO010004807.1:0-97885 GCA_020662805.1 Glaucomys volans
GGGGGGGGGGGGGGGGGGTAAAGACTCTGCCTTGTTATGGAACCCATTTTGTGGAGAACTTTCTCTGCCTCTCTCTGCAGTCTGTCTGACTGGGCTACTCCCCCCCACCCCGCCCCCATTTCCTATTGAATTCCTGGCGTCTGGTAGCTGGCGGCAACTAGGGCGACCTACCAACTTTTCCCCTGGGCATTTTCTCACCCCCTTCACCCCCCAGTGCTTTCTTTTCTTCTTCCAGCGCTCCTTTTGAAAGGAGGCACCCAGGCTCAGAACGTGTTCTGCAGTTTAACTACTTCCAAATTCTTTGTTCAGGTCACCCCGGGACTCCATTGTCCGCTATTGAGAGCGCGGGCAGGCCGGCGGGTGCGCCTCTGCCATGCAGGCCTGAATCTATTAGGCCGCCGCCCAGCCCCTGTGGCCCATTGACGCACCCGCCTCACCCGGGCGCCGTCAGCCCCCCTCCGTCGCCCTCCGCTGCCTGTTTTGGATGCAGTCGTGCAGTCACAGAAGGCTGCAGGTCGGCACAGAGGTTTATCTGGGTCTCACCTTGTCTGGAGGGAGTGGGCGCAGCACAACCTAGGATGATTCTTGTCCATTTGATCCCAGCCTGCACAGCCCTCGCCGCGGGGGTGGGGGGGCTGCACAAATCCTGTTGCTTGCCACTGGGTACTTAGTTCTGATGGGTAGCTTTTTAAGGACTACAGTCCCGGCCTCAGGAATGGCAGTGGAGGATCACATCCAGAAGTCTCCTCTTTTTCCAGGCTTCCAATCACCATTCTACAGCCTACATTTCCCCTTCTCTTTTCTCTGGTCTTACATTCCCAGTTTCCAATACCTCAAAGCTTCTCCTGAATTGAGGGAGTGAAATGAGAGGGTTCAGTTTCAGGCAAAAGTCAGCTTGGAGCAGTATTCTGTCCTACTTCCATCACGCCCCAGTGTCACCCTCAAAGGCCTGTCATCCCAGTATGGAGACTTCCATGGTTCCACGGGAAAGGGTCAGAGATGCTCTGGCAGAGCCTTCCAGGTTCCCAGGGTGCCAGGGCACCAGGGTACCAGTGTGCCACTGAAGGTCCTAAGGCTCATCCTATCTTTCCTCAGGACTCAGAGAGACAGACAGCATGTGAGTACTGCAGGGAACTCAGCTCTGAGGTGGGTGTGTGGTAGGGCCCTGAGGCCCTGTGCCCTGCCAGCACCCCATGTCCCTCTAAGGCCTGTAAGGAAATGAAAGTTCTCCCCAAGCCCAAGGAAGACCTAAGAGACTGAATGTTGGGCTTGAGCCCACGAAAGATCAGAGAAGTTCAGGATGATGGTGCATTCGAAGTCAGTGCTCAGGAAGGGTTTGATTGCTGTTCCCCATCCTCCCCACCCCCCAGCAGAAGCTTCCCTTCACCCCACCCTAGGTTTGACCCTCCCCTTATCAGGTCAGGGATTATCAGGTCACTGAGTACAGGTTGAAAATTGATGCCCAACCCCAGTGCGTCTTGAGGTCACTCAAGCCTCTGATCTTTTTGACTTGCTCAGGACCAGCTCAACTCTTTCCAGAGCTGAGTTAGGATACTAAAGTGACGATCCTAGCAGGAGAAAAAACACGGAGGCGGGCATAGGTCGCAGAGTAAGAGTGCTCGGAGGTGGGCGCCACTCCCTGCAGGCCGAGGAATGAGTGAGCAACTCCGATCCTCGGGCCAATACCGCGGGCCAGCAGGGTGCGGATCTCGTGTAATCCCCTGTGGCCTGGATGGGTAGTGGAACGTGCCCTGCCAGAACTCGCAGGATGCTGTACTGAGCTCCAGACACGAAGCTGGGGAGGCTTTTCCGAGACCTGACCAGACTATACCAAAGCTCTTGCAGGGCACAGGACCTCCCACCGTCCAACCCAGGTCCTCCCGGTTCCTTCCTTACCTCTGGTCCCGGGTTCTCCAGTAGGTTGCTCTGATCTAGCGAGTCTCGCGTGGTGGCGGGCTCTGCATGCTGTCCAACAGCGCGCTCTGGCGGGCCTTTTCGGGAAATGCGGGCTCACATGGCTCAGCCCGCCGAGGAGGGCAGACTGGGGAGGCGCTCCGTGCGAGGTGCCTCGATGCTGCTGGATGGGTAGAGCTGAAGAGATGCATAGCCCAAGAAGAGCTGGGCACCTTTCCCCCTCCTGGCTGCTCTTTGCTTCTCGAACTCTTCGAGTCAAGAAACAGTCACTCTTGTACGGACACCACATACAGGCGAATGTGGTCTGGAGGCTTCAGAACCTTGCCCCCATTTCTACACCCCCGTTCCTACAGCCGTGATAGTTTCTTCCTAGCTTTGCCCTCTCTGTCTCAGCGGTTTACTTTTCAGACAGGATCGCTCTCACACCTGCAAGACTTCAGAAAATCAGAAATAAATGCCCTTTCTCTTTAGGTCTGGGGATCTCTATTCCAAGGGTGAATGGGAGATGAGCAAGAGGAAATGACCGGTTATGATATGCAGGCAATGCCCGTGATTTGGAGGGTCATGAAATCTCCCTGGATCACAGCTCTAGTGTCATGGGCATCTCTGTGGGCTCAGTGTGGTGTTATGTTTTCAGTCTGGCCACACATTTTGACATTCATTCTTTCAGCAAATGTTCTGAGCTCCCACTATATGTCAGGCGCTGCTAAGTGACAAAGCTCAGAAAGGGTAATTAACTTGCTCAAGGTCACACAGCTAGAAATTGATGGAGTCAATATTCAGCCTCAGACATGTTCTACCCTACCCCCATCTCTCCTTTCTCATCTGGATGATTTCAGAAACCTAACTGGTGTTTCACCTCAAGAACTAAGCCCCCAGCAATATGCTGTCCACATCATTATGTACAGACCTTTCCAAAATGCCAATCTGCTCATGTCTCCTCCTTGCTAGAAATCCCTCAGTGGGACTCTACTGCCTCCAGGAGAAAGCCTCAAGTCCTGACAGATGAGCTCCCCCTGCAACTTGATCCCATGCTCCCCCTGACTTCCCCACTATTGCAGGCAACTTCATTTCACCAAGGACAGGGTCTGGCACCTGTCCCTGCCTTTGTGTGTAGGTACACTTCCTCTGCTTGGAATACTTCTCTCTCAGCTACCTTTAAATTCTGGTTGAAGGTTACTCCTCCATGCGACTTTCTGATCCGTTCAGCTAGGTTGGATGGGCCTGCATCCTCCCCTCCCACTGACAACCAGTTGATTGAATCTGACATGGTCCTTGACCCTCAGGAGCTAATTCCTGGCCTGGATTGAATCTCCCAGGATCTCTCTTGAGTACTGATGCAACCTAGGCTGGGCAGGTCTGCAGTGGGCAGAGGCAGCTCATGAAGTCAGTGTTGTACTCAGTTCAGGAGATGAGGAGCCAAAAACAAAACAGAGCCAGGCATGGTGGCCACCCCTATAAACCCAGGTGCTCAGGAGGCTGAGGCAGAAGGATCATGGGTTCAAAGCCAATCTCAGCAAAAGTGAAGAGCTAAGCAACTCAGTGAGACCCTGTCTCCAAATAAAATTCAAAATGGGGTTGGGGATGTGGCTAAGTGATTGAGTGCCCCTGAATTCAACCCCCAGCAACCCCCCCCCCCAAAAAAGCAGAAACCAAAAAAGACACAAAGGAGAATGAGTATGTGGGTAGTGAAGCCAGCAGAGAAAAGGCCGTGGGGCTCCAGAGAGAGAGAGAGAGAGAGAGAGAGAGAGAGAACTTGAGGTGAGACTTCATTGGATGCCATTCCCTGGCAGGAAAGTCTCACTTCTTTCCTTTGGTTGACTTTGAGTAAGATTCTGTTCTGACTGCCAGCTCTCTGACCCAAACCCGCTCCTGCCTAACTGGCCCTCCTTCTCTGTGTGTCTTCCCACCTAGGCAACACCTGGGTTGTGCTGCAGAGCATTCCAGCAGGCCCAAGTGATGGAGGCCCTCCTATTGAACATCTGCATCACTCACAAGCAGTGTAACTCAAGAATTTCCACTGAGGTAGCAGCAGGCGCACCACCAGGTGGCAATTGTGACAAACATAGTTTACAATCCACTTGGACAACAGCTCAGAATGAACCCATTGGTTTATTGATTAATGTTTAAAATGTGTCAGGATTTGCATTGCTCAGATTTGCCCATAGGGTGAGATTTTGCTAACAGTTAATGATTACTGAGTGGGTAGGTTGTGCCAAACACTATTCTGAGCACTTTATTATTAATTTTCATAGCCATCTTTCTGTGATACATGCTGTTATAATCATTCAATAGTTGGGAAAACCCGGGCATGGAGAGGTTAAGTAATGATCACAAGTCACAATAACAGAACCAGTATGGGAACCCACAGTCCAGATTCTTGACTATTATGTTACACTGCCTCTTACCAATAGTCCCCCCACCAACCTGCTTCAGGGCTGGGGAGCACATGCTAGGCAAACTCTCCATCACTGAGCAACAACCCCAGCTCATAATAGTTTATATTGTCCATTTCAGTTTGAAAAATCAAAATGTCCGTAAAACCAACTAGCCAGCACCTACCAGACTCTGTAGGTTTTCTTGACTCATCTCTTTTCTCCACATGACTGTGAACCCACTGAGGGAAGCAATCCCATCTCATTCATCTCCATATTTCCTGCTCCTGACAGAAAGCATGAGCAACATTCAATGTATTGCACCTTCCAGACATATGAAACTGTGGAAATACCCAGAATATTTCTGCATATTTTCATTACTCCCATGGCAAATTCTGACATCCCTCTTCCAACAACTGCAATGGAGGTCTTTGAATCATTGTACATAGAACACCACCATGCAGTGTATCCTGGGGTAAGTCTTGAAGAAAAAAATATTTGGAGATCCATGTGAACCACAAGTTTATCACAAATCAACAATTTGGTGGCAAGGATGCACTAACAGGATGCCAGGCCAGGCTGGACAACCTAGAAGGCTAGAACTACCCTTTTAGACCCCCTGGAAGTTAGTATTCCAAATATGAACTAGAATCACTAATTTGAAACAACTTAAAAGGGGGAAATGAGGAAGGGACCATCTTCTACCTGTCTTGGAGAAGGGTATTCCAGTGTACTGTCTTCTGCTTCCTGATTATGAAGAGGCAATTTCAGAGTTGGCAATGGTCACTGTCTGATTCCTGGCCCATGAACACAATGGTGTGTTTTGATGTCAGCAGTTTCATGGGCCTATTGGTTTCCTAATGCCTTAGTTCCCACCTTACATTTCTGTCCACCAGAGATGGAAGCAGCAGTTTCTCTGGCAGGCCAGCTCTGCAGCATTCCTGCAGGACTGACTGACAGTTGCTTCTCCAATTCCTCCAACAGTTCATAATTGCCTAATTCCTTGTATTAAATTACATCAAGCCGGGCACAGTGGCGCACGCCTGTAATCCAAGCAACTTGGAGGCTGAGTCGGGAGGATCGTGAGTTCAAAGCCAGCCTCAGCAACTTAGTGAGGCCCTAAGCAACTCAGTGAGACCCTGTCTCTAAATAAAATACAAAATAGGGCTGGGGATGTGGCTCAGTGGCCGAGTGCCCCTGAGTTCAATCCCCAGTACAAAAGAAAAAAAAGAAAAAAAATTACATCAAATCCCTTTCTGCTTAAAACATCAGCATGATTCCTGTTTCTTTTGGGATTCCTGAGAGGTACAGGTTTGTTTCCTCCTTTGTTAACTTTGCAAACATTTCTGGATTATCTGGCATAGGTCAGGCAGTTGTGCTGGGTGCTCATGCTAGGACAGCTGTAGAGGAAGTTTCTGCCCTTAAGGATCCACAGCCTCTTGAGAAGCTCCCCAGACCTGTGTAGCCAGACCACACTGGTCACCGTCCTTGGTTTGGATGCTGTGGTGAATACTGTTGGTTCTCCACCCAGGTTCCCATCCCAAACTTCTTTCCAGATATATCCCTCCATCCCCCAGACCCTGCAGCCTCATCAACTTTCAACCTTGCATGAGTCCAGAGCTAGAAGTAGCTGGGAGTTGATGACTTGATTCCAGCCCCCAGCAGCCCGTAGCCTTGATGATGCTTGTGCTGGAGAAAACTCAGCTCCCTCAAGGGCCGTGGGCAGGCTCAGAGGAGCCACACACTCCAGAGCCCTCTGTGGATTAGGCAAAGACTAGGACTTTGCTGAAAATCCCATCATTGCTTGGCTCTATCTCTTCCCTGTCCTGCTTCACCTCTTTTCTTGGTTCTCCTAGGAGCACGTTCTTAATATGTCATTAGCATACAAATCCTTGTCTTGGGGTTGCTTGGGAAGAAGTGGACATAAGGACCTAAGGCAGGTACCATAATTTTATTTATTTATTAACTTATTTATTTTTTTAGGTACTGGGGATTGAATCCAGAGGTGCTTGATTACTAAGCTACATCCTCAACCCTTTTTATATTTTTATTTTGAGATCAGGTCTCACTAAGTTGCCCAGGCTTGCCTCAAACTTGCAATCTTCCAGTCTCAGCTTCCCAAGGTGCTGCAATTACAGACCCATGCCATCATGCCTGGCAGGGACCATAATTTTAAAAATTTCAAGGCAAGCTGGAAGATGAAATTTCAGCTGACTGACTCTGAGAGTGACCAGGTCAGCCAGGACTGGCCATCTGATTGTATTAGTAGATAAGACTAGGGAAGGGGTTTTACCTGGAGAAGATCAAGGGATGATTGTCTATTCTGCAATATTTGAAGGGCTGACCTGGGGGACAGCAGGTAGGACAACCTGAGGTGCTTCTGAAGTCAGAACTGCCTCTTAATAGTTAATTTTTGCGTCAAATTAGCTAGACTGTGATACCCAGTTACTGGGTCAAACACCAGTGTAGATGTTACTTTGAAAGTGTTTTTAATAGCTGGGGTTGTGGCTCAGTGGTAAAGCACTTGCCTAGCATGTGTGAGGCACTGGGTTCGATTCTCAGCACCACATATAAATTGTTAAATAAAGGTCCATTATCAATTAAAAAAAAGAAAGTATTTTTAAGATTAGCATTAAAATCACTGGACTTTGAATAAAATGCATTATTCTCCATAATTTGGGTGAGCTTCATCCAATCAGGCGAAGGTCTGTAGAGAAAAGACCGAGATCTCCCAAAGATGGAAATAGTTTATCTCCTGCTTTCAGACCACAAAGTCCAAATTGTTGAAATTGCATCTTCCAGCTTGCCTTGAAGATTTCAGACTTGCTAGGGTCCACATTGTGTAAACTGATTCCTTAACATAAATCTGTATCTATGTATCTATGTGTTTTTGTATGCATGTATGTGTCTATATATACAAACGATCATGTGCTGCATAACATTTAAATGACAGACCGCATATGCGACAGTGGTCCAATAAGGCTGTACTAGAACTGAAAAATTCCAATTGCTAACATTTTAACTGTACCTTTCTGATACTATATATGTTTAGATACATAAATATTTACCACTGTGTTTCAGTTGCCTACAGGGTTTAGTATAGCACCATGTTATAGATTATTGCCCAGGAACCTTAGGCTATATCAGACAGCTGAGGTGTATAGCAGGCTGTCTGTCCCACCTAGGTTTGTGTAAGTGTGCTCTGTGATGTTTGCATGATGACAAAATCAGCTAATGATGCATTATTCAAGGGGCACATAGCTGTGCACACACACACACCCTGTTAATTCTGCTTCTCTGGACCTCAGCCAGGGCAGGCTTCAGATTGGTTGCAGCATGGCGGGGCCCACCATGGGGCAGGCAAGTCTGGAAAGTGGAGGCCCTGAGATGGGGGTGGAGAGAGTGGAAACCAACATCCCAGGGACATGTGGGTTGACAGCAGAAAGCCCTCCTGGAGGCTCACTGAGGATAGTCCTGACACCCTAATCCCCAGCAAAGCAGCTAAGCAGTGGCCATGAGGCAGTGGAGCAGGGGGCCACTGTGAGGCTTCTCCTGGTGCTGCCAAAGGGAAGTGTGCTGGCCTCCCCAGCACCTGCCAAGGAGATGGTGGAGTCCTCAGCAGCCCTCCTGAGGACCCTGAGCCTGAGATTAAGGCCTTTATGTTCCCCACCCTCAGCTCCACTTACTACTTCTTTGATGTGGGGATTTGGGCAACTGATAATATTTCTGTACCTGAGTTTTTATATCTGTAAGATGGGTGTGTCAATCAGTTTTCTGTGCTGCAACCAAAATACCTGACAAAAACAACTTAGAAGATGGAAAGTTTATTGGCTCATGGTTTCAGAAGTCCCAGTGCGTGGTTGATTCCATTGCCCTGGGCCTGAGGTGAGGCAGAACATCATGGGGCAGAGGGCAAAGGGTGGCGTGGGTAGGAAAGCTTCTCAGCTCATGGCAGGCAGGAAGGAGAGAGAGAGAGAGAGAGAGAGAGAGAGAGAGAGAGAGAGAGCGCTCAAGGAGCCAGGGACAAGATATAATTCCCAAACCCACTGCCCCCACAGTGACCTACTTTGTCCTGTTATGCCCCATCTGCCTACAATTACCACCCAGAATTCTATTCAAATTATTAATCCATCAAATGGATTAATCCACTGGTGAGGTTACAGCTCTCATAATCTAATTGTTTCACCTCTGAACATTCCTGCATTAACACATAAGCATTTCAGGGGACATTAAGGATCCAAACCATCACATGGGGCTGGTGGTCGTGCCCTCCCTGTGGGGGCTATTGAAAGGATTAAATGGGATAGTTGTTTGAGAGTGTGAGAACATCTGCATGCAGATGAGCAGTCCCTGCTACTCCTCTACCCACAGCCCACTTTCCTCTTGTTTTTGGTCCTGGGGATCTAACCCAGGAACATTTTACCACTGAGCCACATCCTCAGTCCTTTTTATTTTGTATTTTGAGACAGAGTCCCACTAAGTTGGTTAGGTCCTCCCTAAGTTGCTGAAGCTGGCCTTGAACTTGCGATTCTCCTGTCTCAGTACCTGGTATCACAGGCATGTACCATGGTGCCCAGCTCACCTTCTTCTTTGGTGTGGCCTGAACAACTGGGATTTCACATAGGAAAAGTTGTCAGGAGCTTTGTCTGCTGAACTAGGAAGCAAGTTTCTTGCTGGGTAGTGAGCTTTCTGTTACTGGAGGTATGTAAAAAGAACCATGAGAGTGGGTGAACCAGACTATATAGTTCATCTGGGGCTCCAGGGGCATGCAAAGCCCATGTGTTGTGTCCCTGGCCCCATGTCGCACCCTCCTCCCATTCTCACCATCAGTGGGCTTGTCTCTATTTCTTTGCTGTCATGTCATGATTTTCTGCCTCTGGCCAAGCTCCTATGACTTGGCTGACTCTGTCACTTATGGTGATTGAAATCACCCTCCCAGCTACAGCCACAGGACACCAGCCAGCACTTGGATACCTCTTTCAGGCCTAAAACAAGGATCCCTGCTTCAACCTCAGAAGGAGCCTGGCAGGCATTCTCCTTTTCTGCAGAGCTCTCTGCCTGCCTTGATGACTACAACCCCCAGACTGTGATAGGTCCAGCTTTGAAAGATTGTAGAGCAAATTGTTCAACTCAGGCTGCCTTCTGAACCAGGGCTACCATGGACAGCTGTACAGGTTGAGTACTGAATAACTCCAGTGGGGTGGCAGTCACATAGGCCCTGATCCTTCCTCTAGGAGTGCATATTGTAGAGGAAAATGAATTAAGGAAAGGGGGTACATATCAGAGGAGATGATGTCATTTCTGAAAAATCCAATGTTGGGACATAATTTTCTTTTTGGTTTTTTTTTTTGAACCAGGGATTGAACTCAGGGACACTCGGCCACTGAACCACATCCCCAGCCCTATTTTGTATTTTATTTAGAGACAGGGTCTCACTGAGTTGCTTAGGACCTCGCCAAGTTGCTGAGGCTGGCTTTGAACTCGCGATTCTCCTGACTCAGCCTCCCAAGTAGCTTGGATTATAGGCGTGCGCCACCGCGCCCGGCCATAATTTTCTTTTTGAAAAATTAGATCCTAGGCAGGCACACTGGCACATACCTGTAATCCCGGTGACTCAGGAGGCTGAGGCAGGAGGCTTAAGACTAACCTCAGCAATTTAGTGAGTTCCTGTCTCAAAAAAAAAAAAAAAAAAAAAAAGGGGGGGGGGTGTTGGCTCAGTGTAAGAGTGCCCCTGAGTTCAATCCCCAGTTTAAAAAAAAAAAAAAAATCAGATCCTGCATTTTTTTATGCACTGCAACTCTAGAAAGAAAAGGTAAACAAACTCTTTCCTTTCAAGGGGCCTGTGGACAAGACTGTGATTCTCAACGGTATGCACAACTGAAGCAGGAGGGGAGGGGGTTATGTGTGTAAAAAGGTGAATAAAGAAAAAAGTTGAGAAACCTTTTTGTCCCATAGACTGGGTAAACTTTCCAGCTGCCACTTCTGAACATCCGCCAGAGGGACAGTACACAGCAGAGGCACTGAACAGGCTCAGTGAGGGCCCAGTGGATAAAAAGCCTCCTGATAAAAAGGCTAGGTCCCCCAGAAGCACTGTCAGGCTCCAACGGTCTTCTATAGCCATGCCAAGAGTAGTGACCATCATAATTGCATTCTATGTAAAGAACAGGACAAAAATTAAGAGTCAAGCAGTTTTTGCTGGTTTTGGGGATCTGAACATATCATCAGGGACCACCTCTTTCTCTTCACGTTGCACATGGTCCTGGGAATGCAGTAGGCATTGGATAAATGAACAGGCCCACAACTTCCCTAGTCAGTAATTCCCTCCAGTCCAGGTCTGCATTCCACCCTCTGGGAGAGATGGTTGGCTTGGGTTGCCGCAGCAAAGAGCCACAGACTGCATAGCTTAAGCAACAGAAATTTCTCACAATGCTCAAGATTGTTATTGGCAGGGCTGGCTTTTTCCCAGGCCTCTCTCCTTGGCTCGTAAAGGGCCCCCTTCTTCCTGTGTTGCACGCGGGCTTCCCTCTGTGCGGGTCTGTGTCCTCATCTCCTCTTTTACTGAGGACACTAGCTGGCTTAGGTTAGGGCCCATTGTCATGACCTCACTTTTATTTAATTACTTTGTTAAGAAGACCTCATCTCCCAATATAGCTAGAATCGTGAGATTTTTGAGTTAGGACTTCAACAAATGAACTTGATGGGGACCACAATCAGCCCATAAAAGATGGGCAGCATCCAACCCAGCCTGGGGGGCAAGTGTAGTTGGGGGTACTAGAAGGTATTGTAGTGCAAAGATTGTTCCCACCCATTTCCCCAAGGGTGTGGTCCAGGTCCAGCTCTTAGCTGTCACTGGGTCACTGGGACTCCCTTGCCAGTCCCTGCCACCTCCTGCCCTGAATGAAGCCTGCTTTGGCCCCTCGTTGCCCGAGGGACCTGCTGGAAGCAGAGACTGCTCCAGGCTGACACTGGCCCCGTGTTCAGCTGCTTGGGTTAGGAAGGTCTGTTGGTTGCGTTTTTCCTCCGCTGTGTCCTCTTTGAGGCCAGCCAGGGTCCAGAGTGGTCACCATCTCCTTTCAAGCTAGAGTGGGTCATAAGGCCATCTCTGCAAAGGTCAGCTTGCATGTGTCCAAAGCCTCTTTGTTGTGCAGACAGGATGGTTCCAGATCAGGAGGGATTTGGGGTGTAAATCTGGGCCATGTTCCTGGCAGCCTGTGCAGGTGGTGTCCGTGGGCGTCCTGTCTCAGCTAAATAGAAACAGCAGTGTCGCCCTTCTGCACCACAGAGGAGGCTGCCAGCCCTGCTAGCTGGTTAGTCATCACCTTAGCAGGGTACACGGCTCCACGTACACCATCTGGGGTGAGGAAGACCATGTGCGGACAAAAATAAATGAAAAACCACCCGACGTCCAGGCCCTCACAAACATTATTATGGCTTCAGAAAAAAGATCACATCAGTGTGAAGGTGAGAAAGATGGCGTGGGGGTACAGTATACAGACTGGGAATGACAAATAGAGCAACACCATGAAATGCCCCCACCAGATTGGTAGCAGGGATTATCTCTGGGGCATGAGCTTATGGAAGCTTTGGATTCTCTTTGTTTATTGATATGTGGGTTGGTGGTTAGATGGTAGCAAGGGCCAGCTCAAGTCTAAGAGGGATTCTAGCAGTCTGGGTTGGCCGGAGGGTTCTTCTTATGTTAGCTGTGAGAACCTTCTGAAAGTTTAGAAAGTCTATAAAAACAATGATAACTGCTAACCGTTGTCTTGACCTGACAAGGAGCCAGGTATTTGCCAGATGGTTTGATTTTTTTTAAACATTTAAACATTTAAAATATATTTTTTTAGTTATAGGTGGACACAATACCTTTATTTTCTTTTTATGTGGTACTGAGGCTCAAAGCCAGGGCCTCCTGCGAGCTAGGTGAGCACTCTACCACTGAGCCACATCCCAGCTCCCATAGATGGTTTGATTTTAAAGGGCAGGCAGCACTAATGTCGCCATTTTACAGATGAAGAAACTGAAGCCAAGTGAGGTTAAATAACCCATCAAAGATTACAGAGTGCTAAGAAGTGGGAGAGCCCGCATCTGGCCCCAGCTTTAACCTCTCATAGTGTCCATCCTTGGAAATTCTCTATAGTCTTGGGAATGAGTATCCTTCATCTCTCAAATGGAGGAGCTGGGAAATCAGAGTGCATTCTGGGTACCTGATGGCATCCCGACAGTTCTTAATGGGTCAACAAACTCTGCAACTTGTTTCTAAATCCCTGTGAGATGTTCCCAGGGGCTCTGAGGAATACCTGGGTGTGAGGACTGGGGTCACTGGCCAGATCCCAGGAATGAAGTTCAGGATCATCAAAGTAATTCCAGCTGCATCCACAGGGTGGCGCCACTAGGGCAAAGGCTTAGGATAAAGTTGAGTCCCCTCCCCATGCTGAGGATCAACCTCGGACCTTGCACGTGTTAGGCGAGTGCTCTGTCACTGAGCAATACCTGTCAGCTCCAGTTCCGACTTTCATTGTCATTGTGTGAAATTTGAAAAAAATTCACAAAACTGGGGCTGGAGATATAGTTCAATGGGAGAGTTTTGGCCTAGCATGCACAAAGCTCCGGTTTGATTCCCAGAATGGCTTAAATAAAAAGAAAGAAAGAAAAGAAAATTACAAAAACGGTACATGACTCTCAAAGCAAAACAAACAACAGAGATTTATAAAGAAAATATTTAACCATCATCCCCTCTTATTGCTCCCCCTCCCTGCAGGAAAGCTGGGTTCAATCTCTTCGTGGTCTTTTCCATGTTCCAACAAAGTAGATGCACACATGGAGGCCGTCATATAAGCAAAATTTGTTCTATTTGATTTTTTTCTACCAAAATATGGAATCATATTATGCCAGTATTCTGTAATCCACAACTTTCATTCAGCTGAATATTATGAATATTATAATATTACAATAAATTACATTATTTATTGTAGTGCTGTTCCGTAAAGTTCCCATAAACACCAAATTAGCAACTATTGAACCATTTCTTTTAGGAGAAATACAGGATAAAGTTCTTGTGAGCCTCTGGTCACAACACTATTTTTTTCTAGTACAGGGGACTGAAACTGAGCTATAATCTCCAGCCCTTTTATTTTTTATTTTAAGACAAAATCTTGCTAAGTTGCTGAGGCTGGTCTCAAATTTGCAATCCTCCTGCCTCAGCCTTCTGAGTCCCTGAGATCACAAGTGTGTACCACCTTACCCTTCGTGTTTCTATTTAAAAACATGTTACTTAATACATATTGTTGATCCACTAACATTGAACTCATAACCTGCAATTCTGTAACTTCTGCTCGAACAAAGCCTAGATTATCTAACACGTGTATTTGTCTGTCAGGCACATGTTATGTTTTGAATTTGAAATGTCCCCCAAAGGTCACGTGTTGAAGGCTGTTCGCCAGCCTGTGTGCTGCTGGGAGTTGTGAAACCTTTAGAGATGGGACCTAGTGGGAGGAAGTTAGGTCATTGGGGGTGTGTCCCTGACAGGGATATGAGACCCCATCCCTTTCTCTTTCTTTCTTTTTGTTTCCCCACTGCCATGAGGGGAACAGCTTTGCTTTACCATGTGCCCCCACCATATTTTACCTTGCCGTGGGACAAAAGCGATGGAACCAAGTGATCCTGAACTGAACCCTCTGCAACAGTAAGCCAAACTAAACCTTTCATCTTTTTACATTGATTGTCTCGGGCATTTATTCATGGCAACAGAAATCTGACTAACAGCACATTGCAGCCACCCTGCACTTAGGAACACTAGGCATACTTCAGCTCTATGCTTGGGGGCTCATCTTAAACAGCAAAATCAACAATAACAACAACAACAAAAGCACAAAAATGTGAAAAAAGTGGTCTGGAATAGAATGCAAAAAGTACATTTGTTTACAGCATGAGAGCTGAAATAGAAGGCAGACATCACTTTGTTCAACCTCCCAAATTTTTCAGCACTCTAGGGCTGGGAATGAAGCTTAGTGATAAAGCACCTGCCTAGTCTAGGCTGCCTGAGGCCCTGGATTCAATCCCCAGTGCACTCATGTGCTCTCTCTCTCTCTCTCTCTCTCTTACACGTGCACACACACACACACACACACACACACACAAATGTTTTGTTTGTTTGTTTTTGAAGCACTCAGTGAATGTCTTCAGCTGTGAATGCACCATGAATATTGATTTCAGCATCAGAAATAAACATGAGAGAGTAAAAAATTCACAGATACAGAGTATGTGCTGACTATATGCTGATTTTTATGTATTTTCTCAAATTTCTTCAATTAATTTTTTGGGGGAGGTTGTGATTTGGTAAATAGCCAGAAAAATATTGGTTACTAAAAAAAAAGTGGGAATTTGGGAGAACCATTGAGCTTCTACTTCTGTTAACTCCATTTTCTGTTCTGGTCCCTTGGGCAGAATTGAAGTGTCAGCATCTTGGCTGGTCCCAGGAGTTGGCCATGGGCATGGGGTATGGATGGCAAGGGGAGGAGGACACAGCTCTTCTCAAGGGCACCCAGAAGTGACATCGGGGGGAGTGGCACAATGTCCTCAGGCTGTCCACCTGAGGGTCTGCTGATGCGATGGACGTAAAATAAGCCTTTTCTCCCATTCTACTCATGAGGGCATGGAGGTTCTCAGAAACCCCCTGTGTGAGGTCAGGTAGCAGTGGAGTGGCCTCCTGCTCTGGGTTTGAGACTTCATACAAAGATCCATTGAGCCAGCAGCCTTGAGGCTCCTGGTGGCTGAGCCACTGGAAAAGACTAGACGCCCTCTCCCTAAGTTTGTCTAGAGATCCTTCAGGGATCCAGGGGCCTCACCAAAGAGCAGCAGAGCTTGCAGCCTGGCCAAGTGAAGGTCTCTGAGGAAAGGAGTTTGAGTCCTGGCTACACCAGTCCAAGCTGTGCAACCCCAAGCAAATTATACTGTATCTCCCTGGGCCTCAGAGTCCTAATCTCTAGAATGGGAAAATAATGACCTTTCAGGGAACCCGGGGGTTTAACTGTGGTGATGTGTGCACATTCTCTCCTCAGAGGAGGCTTTGGATGTGTGCTCACTTCTCCTCTGAGCAGAGGTCAAGTGATGGAAGGAATGGGCCAGAGAAGGCAGCCAAATTGCTTTTCTTCATTTGGTCCAACCTCTTGAAGGCTGAGATGGAGTGAGTCCTCCTGACATTGAGGAGGAAGGGGATTAGGTCCCTCTAACCCTGAGCTGGGGCCACCAAAGTCAGGCCAGATCCTGGCTCATCCCAGGGTTTGGGGGTAAAGGGTGTTGGAACACCTATGCCAAAGTCACCAGGCCCCTCACAGACCAGCTGCCCCACCTGTGTCCCTTTATTTACAGAGAGGAAGGCCAATCACTTAGGATTCTTTGGCTACAAGCACCAAAAATCTAATTCAAACCAATTTTGGCAGACAAACAGGGAATTCATTGGCACATATAGCCAAACTGCAGAAAGGGAATCTGACATCATTGAGGTCTTGTTTGACTCTCTTCTTTCTGCAGATCAGATCACCCTCCAAACCATGGGGTCCAGATGGCAGCAGCTCTAACCTAACCTTTCATCCACTCAGCTTTGAGATCTGACTCTTTCCTAAGTAGTTGTAAAACTTCTGAACTGGATGTAGTGGCACACACCTGTAAATCCAACTATTTGGGAGGCCAAGGCAGGAGGATTACAATTTCGAGGCCAACCAGCCTCAGCAACATTTTAAATCTTAAAATTTAAAATGGGGGGTGGGTAACAGGGTGGGGGGGAACTCAGTAGTAAAGCACCATTGGGTTCAATAACCAGTACCACATGCACCCAAACAAGTGCTCATGCACGCTCGCGCACACACGCATACACACACACACACACACACACAAAGTCTAGACAGAGTCTCTGATGGGCCCCACTGGGATCATTTGCCACCTTTAGATGAGTTCCTGGGGCTTAGGTGGGGGTTGTATCTATTTTTGGACTGCATGTGGGAAGGAGGAGTGTGTGTGTTTGGGGGAGGTGGTAATAACACAGATGTGGCCATGAGAGGAATGGAAGGGACTTGAACCCTCCCCATCCCACCCCCAAATATGTATAACTATTCTGAAGATATCTAAAGAGAGGGAAATAGCTGTTTTTTCCCCTTCTTCCTTCCTTCCCTCCCATTTTCCTTCTTTATTTTCTTCCCCTTCTCCCCCACTTTACATTTTTCCCTCTCTCTCTCTCTTTTTGGTCCTGGAGATTGAAACCAGGGGCACCCTACTGCTAAACTACATCCCCAATCCTTTTTATTTTTTATTTTGAGATAGGGTCTCACTAAGTTATCCAGGCTGGCCTCCAACTTGGGATCCTCCTGCCTCAGCCTCCCAAATTGCTGGAATTAACTGGGATTATAGGTGTGAACTACCATGCCAGATTCCTTCTCCTTCTTTCTTCTTCTCCTTCTTCTTTGGGGTATTTGGGATGAACCCAGGGCCTCACACACGATAGGCAAGTGCTTTACCACTGAGCCATGCCCTGAGTCCCAAATGTTTTATTTTTGAACAAGCAACAATTTCATTTGGAAGCGACAACAGGATTTAAGTACAAGGCCTCCCACCCTGCCATCCCCTCATGGTGTCCCTCCACCTAGAGGCAGCACTGGTGTAGATTTCTGTTGATTCTGGGAATCACCAGAGTCCCCCTCAGAAGTTTCAGGATGGAGGTAGAGCCCTGGAGATGACCGAGAGCTAGTGTTTACTGTTCCCATCTGCCCTGGGGGTTCCTGGGGGATACACGAGGTGCCATTCTTGCAGGGACTGGAAGAGTGATGACTTCGTCCACAATGTCTTCCCCTCGCTGCCCCCACCTGGTGGAGATCAGGTTCAGATTTACAGGCTGGAGCCTGATCATGGCCTCCCCTGTGGTCTCTTTGCAGCCCATTAAACCCAGGATTGGCATGAAGCTCGATCAACTTGAATGGGTCCTCAGAGACTGTTCTCTGCCAGGTATGGATCGCAGACCCACTCAGGAGGCCCTGAGTGAGGACAAACCAGAACAGCAGGATTCCACCAGCCACCAGAGTTGAGGGGTGGGGATTTCCAAGTTGGGAGGTCAGGACAGTCACCTTTGCTCTTTGACCCTTCCTGTGGGGGCGCAGTCTTCAGCAGGTTACCTGCCCCTGGGTTCCCTTCTCTCAGGCACTAGTCATGCTTCATTTCTTTTGGTTGTTGTTACTGTTGCTATTTGGGAGCCGCCGAGTCTCTCTACAAACCTGCGGAGAGGAGGCTAACCCTTGTCTTCTCTTCCTGTGGATTCCTGGGGTTACAGCCTTCCCCAGAATTCCCCCTCCTCCACTGGTGATATGCCTTGTCACCAGATGTCATCAACAGAGTCCCTAGGATGCCCCTGTCTGCCTGTTCCAGGCTTCCCTGGGAGCTATAATGTTTGTATTCTTTGCTTTCTTTCTTTTCTTTCTTTTTTCTTTTTTTCTTTTTTGGTACTGGGAATTGAACCCAGGGGCACTTCGCCACTGAGCCACATCCCCCGTCCAATTTTGTATTTTATTTAGAGACACTGAGTTATTTAGAAGCACTGAGCTGCTTAGGGCCTCGCTAAGTTGCTGAGACTGGCTTTGAACTCACGATCCTCCTATCTCAGCCTCCCAAGTGGCTGGGATTACAGGTGTGTGCCACTGCACCCGGCGTTTTCTTTGCTTTCTATGTTCTGTTTTGGGTACTAAGGATTGGACTCAGGGGTGCTCTACTACTGAGCTATATCTCCAGCCTTTTTATTTTTTATTTTGAGACAAGGTCTCACTAAGTTACCCAACCTGGCCTTGAACTCAGCCTCCTGAGTAGCTAGGATTACCAGGCCCAGCATGTCCTCTGCTTTAAAAGATGCTGCTGGTCCCAGGGATGGATACAGTTCAGGTCCCAGCCTTCTGGCATACAGTCCCATTTCCCTGTGGACTCTAAATGCCAGGGAGCAGGGTTGGGGCTTGGTGGTAGGTTGCTGGCAGTTCTATGAGTAGCCAGGCAGCAACTCTGGATCCCTATCCCTGGGAACCCATGGGAAATATGAGTGACTTGACCAAAGACATTAATGGAGTACTTGCTCTCTGATAGACCCTGAGCCAGGCACAGGAAGGCCCACAGCAACGACTTCCTTCCTGGGAGCCAGCACGCATGCTCCCACGTCCTAGGCCAGGCAGAAGAGACACCAGTACAATCATATGGCGTGTCTGCCAGACACTGTTGGAATTTGGCCTCCATTCCCAGCCTCTTCTCTGCTCCCCTCTGAGGTAGAGGCTCCAGATGCTCTTGCAGTGGGGGTCTGGTTGTGACTTACATGCTGCTATGAACACTCCCGTGGCCTTGGCACAGGTCAGCAAGCTTGGCTGTGGCAGCTCACGGTCACCAGCTTTGTCATGGTGGCAGCAACAGAGGAAGCAAGACAGTGGTCTTCTTTCTTCCAGAATTTGAATCTCAATTCTAGATGTGACATTGTGAACTTGAAGCAAGTCTCCACCTGACATCTGCCCCTCATCCTTCCATCTTTATTCACATAACGACCTGCATTACATTTATTTTCGCTTGAAATAAACAGAATGTTTCCTCGTTCCTGCTCCGCACTCTGAGTGAGACAATGGGTACAGAGCTGAAAATTTTATTTTCTCTGGGGAGATTCATTTGTTCATTCAAGAAAACTGATAAGGCCCCTCTTTTGTGCCAGCCATACCCCAGGGACTGGAGATACAGGAGAATCCAATCTCAGCCCTGCTCTTGGGGAGCTCATGCTTTGATGGTGGAGAATTAAGCAGTCACAGCACTTATTATCCACACAGAAGGGACAGGGGGCACTGAGATGAGGGAATGGGATCAGTGAGTGTTCAACCTCAAGAAACAGAGAAGTTTCCATATATTTTAATTAGAAAGTGACTTAGTGCAGGAAATTAGGTGCTTTATAAGCATCCTTGGAAGGGCTGGAGGGTGACTTCTCAGAGGGGCCTCCAGAATGCTTCCAGAATGCCACAGAGCCAGCCCTCTAACAAAGAGACCACCCTGCCCTGGTCAAGGTCACAGCCATTCCTGGAACTGCTGATTTGGCATTTCTATAATGCCCTGAGCATTGTGGGGAGAACTGCCTGAGCTTCCAAGCCTGGGAAGTTCTGCCAGCCGCATTATCACGCAATGCAGCAGCATCTCTGGTGACCCTGAGCTTGTCCTCTTAGTTGGGAACAGCTATGGTCCCTTCTCATGCTTCCTGAAAGAAGACACAATTGTGATGCTTTGTCACCATTCAGCTTGGATCACCCCTACTGGCTAAATCTCACCCCCTTGATGATCGGCTTCTCTCTCAAGCCTGGCTGGCCCACAGTTGTCTTGGTTCAGGTACCTGGGTCTAGCCAGCTATGGCCAGGGGAGCATCACCAGTTTCCTAGGGACTGGGGTGTATGGGGCAGCAGGCCCTTGTGAACCTCTTAATAGGGCCCTGTGTCTGCATTCAGCAGATGCCAACTTGAGGGTCCTCCCTGCCTTATGCTTGGACAGTAATGCTTGGTGGCACTAGCCAGTGCCACCAGAAAATCTTTCTGGAAGAAAGTAGGGAATAAACAAGTAAATATAAGCCAACCCAAATGCAATGATTCTTTACAATGATCAAACAAGTTCATTATTTTTCTTTTGGTACCAGGTATTGAACCCAGGGGCACTCTACCACTGAGCCACATCCCCAGCCCTTTCTTTTGTTTGTTTGTTTTATTTTGAGACAGGGTCTTGCTAAGAACTTAGGGCCTGGCTAAACTGCTGAGGTTAGTCTTGAACTTGCAATCCTAGTCCTCCTGCCTCAATCTCCTGAGTCGGGATTACAGTCATGTGCCACCACACTCATCTCATTTTTTCTTTTTTTTTCTTTTCTTTTTTAATGCTGGGGACGGAAGCCAGGGCCTCAAACATGCTAGACAAGTGCTCCGTCACTGAGCAGCTCCCCCAGCTCTACCATCCAAAAGACATTTTTTTAGATTTTTTTTTTTTAGTTGTAGATGGACACAATACATTATTTTTTTAAAAAATTATTTTTACATGGTGCTGAGGATCGAATCCAGTGCCTCACATGTGCCAGGCAAGTGTTCTCCCACTGAATCACAACCCCGCCCTCTATCATTCAAAATTTTTAAATTAAAATGTCTCATTGACCTCATCTTTATCTTAAACTAAGAGACCTTAACTGAATAGATCCTTGTTATACATTGTTGAGAAAGTATTTATTTTTCCTGATGGAAAAATTTATTTTCAGGTATGGATTTTTGTAAACTGGTTGACTTTTTTTTAAACCAGTATTTGTTATTTTTAAAGTTTACATGCTAAACTAAATTATGTATGCTATGTTATATATTCTAATATATAAATTATATATCTTATAGTAATATGTAATTGCATATATTAAAACTATACATAAGATGAGTGATAGGAGTTTTCAATTTATGCTAAAAATCTATCAAGGTTCTTTGAAAAATAGTTACTTGTATCATTGACAACTCCAGGACCATAGATCCTTGGGGAGCTAAGGTAAAATTATAAGGGTTTACAAACAGCAAATTGCAAAGCACTTTATAAATGTAAGAATCTTACATTACAGCCTAGTCTCATCTCAGTGAGATTTCCTTAAGTAAAATTTAACTGAAAACATTTAAGAAACAAAAAGTTCATTCATGACAGGTACAGTGGCCCCACACCTGTAATCCCAGCTACTCAGGAGGCTGAAGCAGGAGGATCGTAAGTTCAAGGCCAGCATAGGCATCTTAGCAAGACTCTGTCTCAAAATAATAAAAAGGACTGGGGATGTAGCTCAGTGGTGAAGCCTCCCCAGGTTGTACACCCCCCAGTAAAAAAAAAAAAAAAAAAACCAACTCATTGATTTGTTTAGCATATATTTCATGGACACACAATCAATAAGGGCTCTTTCCATCACAAGTGACAGAAAATCAAGTCTAAATTAGTTAAAGCAGAAATTTCAGTACTTATAATATGGAGGAAGTGCTGTTAGTTTTTTGAAAGGCTCCAATTGGCTCAGCTTAGTTAATATGCCCTGTTCCTGACTCTGAGGACTGAGTCAGCTCCTCAGTCCTGGCCAGCAGCCACAAAGGGATGATTGTTGGTATGAAAAAGAACAACAAACATCACCTCTATGTGCCAGGTTCTACAGCTCGGGACATAAAAATGGAAGGGGTCCCATTTCTTCTCATCAGTAAGCTTCCCAATCACCAAAAAATTATTTACATTTTGATCATCAATTCTCTTTTTACCTGCCCTTAATTTTTATAGGTTTGATCTAACCAATTATCTGAAATAGGATGCATGTTTTGAAACTAGTCCATACCTCTCATCCTGAATATCACACACTGGTCAATGGACCATATACAGATTTTACCCTGTATGACTATACTGAGGCCCAGCAAAGCAGGACCTGACTAGCCAGGTGCTGTTCTCAGTGCTTTATATGCAGACCTCATTGGACCCTTGCAGCAACTCTTCAAGGTTGCTACTCTAAAATGTTTCCCATTTTACAGACCAGTAAACTAAGGAACTACACAGTAAATAATATTTGGTTAAAAGACCCTTGGTGTGGGGCATGGTGGCACACAGCTGAAATCCCAACAGCTCAGGAGGCTGAGGCAGTAGGATCACAAGTTCAAGGCCAGCTTCAGCAATTCAGCAAGGCCCTAAGCAACATAGGAAGACCCTGTCTCAAAATCAAAAGGTCTGGGGAGGGGCTGGGATTGTGGCTCAGTGGTAGAGCACTCACCTAGCATGTGTGAGGCACTGGGTTTGAACCCCAGCACCACATACAAATAAATAAATAAAGTAAAGGTATTGTGTCCATCTACACCAAAAGCGGGGACGGGGTCTGGGGATGTTGCTCAGTGGTTAAGCACCCTTGTGTTCAATCCCTCGGACCAAAAAACCAAAAATAAACAAACAAACGAATCGACCCCTACCACCCCCTGCTATCTCTTTATATAGGTCCTCCTGTTCATCTCCCTTGCCTTGGGAATCCCATTGGTCCAGGGAAAAGGAGGAAAATGTGAACACGATCCTAGGTTACTTTCAGTTTTTTAAAAATATTTTTTAGATGTTTATGGACTTTTTTTTTTTTGGTACTGGGGATTGAACCCGGGGACACTCCACCACTGAGCCACATCCCCAGCCCTATTTTGTATTTTATTTAGAGACAGGGTCTCACTGAGTTGCTTAGGTCCTCGCTAAGTTGCTGAGGCTGGCTTTGAACTCTCGATCCTTTTGTCTCGGCCTCCCAAGTGCTGGGATTACAGGCGTGCATCACTGCGCCCAGCTTGATGGACTTTTATTTTATTCATTTATTTATATGTGGTGCTGAGACTTGAACCCAGTGCCTTACACATACTAGGCAAGTGCTTTACCACTGAACCACAACCCCAGCTCCCAGATTACTTTCTGACAACTATTGGAGGGCAATTATTAGCATGCTCCTGGGATGTTATGCAAACCATTCCCATGTGGGTCAGTCACCAATCAGCGTGGGAATTTTGTCTTCCCAAACTTCTTTCTCTGCCTGGAGGGCTTTGCAGAAACACTGGTAGCTTTGGAATCATAGAGTGCGTGGGTTCAAATCCAGGCTGAGGACTCATTGTGTGCTCTTTGGAAGAGTCAACCTTCTACTTCTTACTGGAGCCTTTCTTTACTTCTCTGTGAAACAACTAATAATAGTATGAACCTCATGGGATTATGGAGAGGATTAAATGAGATGGTTCATTTGGAAATGGAACTCCTGACAATAAGGAGCAATGATATTTTCTTTCTGTGGCAGAGGCTACTGAAGCTGGGGCTTGGCAAACACGACAGGATACAGTAACCAGGAAGTAAGTGCAAGAGAGGGATCCTGGAGGAGCTGCTGGCAAGGGAGGGGCTGTCCAGTCAGTAGCAATGAGGCAGGGCCTTCACCGGCCTGCATCCTTAGCACCAGGATGTGCTGCCCACCTGGAGTTCCCAGCGTCAGTATGTGCTGGGCAGCACACTGATTGATGTACTTGCACCTAGAGCTGGTCTCTCTGTGTTCAAGTCCCAGTTCTACCACTTATCAGCTATGGGGTTCTGGGCAAGCTTCTTGACCTCTCTGTACCTCAATTTCCTCATCAATAAAAGGGGATAATAACAGTATTTCTATGGAGTCTCAATGTGAATTTTAATTTGGTTAACGTGAGCCCTTGGGACAGGACCTGGCATACTAGTAGTAGACAGAGTTATTATTATCAAGTTGTAGAATAGGACACAAAAATGAGACACAAGGCCAGTCCCTTTGAGTATTGACAGCAGTAGAAGGGGGAGATTAAGAAAGGTCATTATATAGTTACAAATGAGGTACACGCTTTGAGAGAGTGTTTTGATTGAGACAGGGTCTTAATGAAGTTTATATCTTGTTATGTGGGGAAGAGGACCAGGGGAGATGTGTCTATCTTCTCAGGGATTACCAGTAAGGACAGACTTTTCTAGGACAAAGGGGAAATCCCAGAAAAGGAGGGAGAGAAAGTGGAGGAACTGTGAGCAGAAAGGCCTGGGAATAAGACGCAACTTGGCAGGAAGGGCCTATGCACCCTTCCTCAGCAGGAATCAGTGCCAAACATTTTTGTCCTTGTTGAAGATTCCAATTCAAGGTTGAGGGCACCAGACTGGCCCTCCTAAGGGCACCTTGATGGACATCTCCTAAGACGATTCTAGGGGCAGGACTGTTCCCCTAGACACCACACAGGCCAATAACAGCATTTTCTCTGAAGAGACAGGCCAAATGTTCTTAAATGCATAAAACACACAGGATTATGTAGGAAACCAAACGATGTGCTTTTTTGTTAACTCATTAAATCAAAGGGTTTAGAGTGGTGGCCTGGTAACTACTACTATTATGAAGTATTGTAAGATGAATGTAAACAATATTTTGAAAAATCTGGAGCAACTTCGATATGTTATGAAAATATCTGGAATTGCTACAGCAGACAAAGTCACAGGTATAGCTAAAACCACTGTGGCTGCTTGCCTCTGCTCGTAACTGAAGGGGATGCTAAACTTCGGCAGGAGACAAGAAAAATAAAAACGATTTATGCCCAGAACTTTGCCTTTGGCATTTTGTAGAAACTTGTCAATGTACAAGGTTATGGGAAAACAAACAGAAAAAACTCGTTTCACGTTATAAAATGGTGTGTTTCCGGTTGAATCTTTTTTTTTTTTTAAAGAAAAAACACTGTGTACATAAGTACACCTAAAAAGTGTATGAAATATATTTCATGCTTTGTAGAAAAGGGGAATGTATGGAGGAATTCAGGCTCAATGCCAGTAGGCCAGGGCTTCCCATTGCTCCTCCTGGTCTGGCATCCACAGGCAGGGCCATCAGTACCCACTCGTGGAAAAAGTCAACGTTTCAGGTGCGGTCGCTGTGTCCTTGCTTATGCATAGGTTGGTAGGTGGCCTAATCTGTTGTGTGACCTCCCGAAGGCCGTACGCATGGCTGAGCCTTCCTTTCATCCATGCAGCTAGATTTCCAAACTTCGACCTCGAGGCTCTCCTTATTTCATATGGGCCTTAGTCTGGGTGGCACTTTACAGTTTACCAACCACGAAGTGTTGAGAGCAGAAGCACCTGGAGCAACAAACGATGGATGCCGAAACTTGAGACCACCTGAAGGGGACACGCTTCAACTGTGCGTGGGCGGGGTAGTGCAGGACTTGTGGGCAGAATCAACAGAACGCAGCATTTTTCCTCATCAAAATTGCGCGGGACAAGGAGAGGTGGCCTGGGATTGCTGGGGCTGCCGCTGCCGCCTACCAACTGATTATAAATATGGGCTGGGTGCGCCTCTCCACCGCAACCTTCCACCTGTGTGGAGGTGCTCGCCCCTCGTACATTTGAGAGCTTGTTACAAGACTGGGATTCGCAGGCGAGTCGCTTCACAGTGGGGCGCTGGGAGCGGTTGTGTGGGGGTTCCCAGATTTCAGCGTGCGAAGGGAAATCAGCGAGAACGCTTTCAGCCTCAACTGTGAGGTTGATGAGCTAAAAATTGGAAACCACTTCCACACGACCGCGGCAGGACTCGAACCTGCAATCTTCTGATCCGAAGTCAGACGCCTTATCCATTAGGCCACGCGGCCGCTAGCAATGAAACTGGCTCTGCACAACTTAAAGTGTCATAGACCCACTGGCTAGCTGGGACCAACCCACCTGTTTCCTGAGGGGGGTGTTGAACCTCGGTTCCCAGCGTTCCGCAGGGAGGGCCCGCCCGGAAGTGTCCTTCTCCCCCCGCGGGCGGACCGCTCCATTGGCGGCCCTCTTATTGGTCGCGTTGGGAGTCTCCCGCCTGCTTCTCTGGCGGCCGCGGGACCCAGCGGGGTGCAGACGGGAAGTTGCCGCTGCCAGCGAGGCGGACTGTTCGGCGGAGGCCGCTCGCTACCTGGGGCTGTGCAGGCCGCGCGGAGGGGACCCCCGTGCCGTCAGCCTTGGGTTGAGGCAGGCCGACCGAGAAGCACCGGGCAGACCGAGGTTTCCGGCGGGTTCGGCGGGGGCAGGCAGGTCGCCGAGGGGCGGTGCGGCCCTCTTCTGGAGGGGAGAGGGCCGGGGCAGGGCGGCGGCTAGTCCCAGGGCGCACCGCGCGCCGCCCGGGCTGCCCCGACGCCCCCTGCAGGGCGCCCTCGGCCGGGGCGTGGGTGGGGCCGGGGGACGGCGGCCTCCCAGCGGGTTCGAACCTGGGCGCCGGCATCCCGGCGCAGGGCCAGGGCCGCGGCGCTCTCGACAATGGCAGCTACCATCTGCCGACTGCTTGCAGAGGGCAGGGCTGCGCGGTGTGTGAGCCCTCTGTCACCCCAACAGCAGTTCTTCTGTGGCCGGTAGACCCTCACCCCATTCTACAGAGTAGGAAATTGGGACGTAAAGAGCTTGCCCAAGGTCACAGCTCGTGAGAGCCGGAACCAGGGTTCGAGCCTGCGTGGTACTGCTCCAGAATCTGCGCTCTTAACCTCTGCTGCAGCTTCCCCAAGCTTACTAATGAAGCTCTGTGGACCTCGGTTTCCTCAAGAGGGTATTGCCATTTCCCAAGGTTGTTTGAGACTTAACGGAAAACGTACCTAAAATGCCTGGCATGGTGCCTTGGACGCAGTAAATATCCAAGGAACGACAGTTATTAATATAACACATAAAGCATGTGTAATAAATAACACTTTATATCTATCTCCTTTAGGATTTGTGGGAGGAAGGCAGGCATGGTCAGACCCATTTCACTGACAGGAAAACAGAGACAGGACGTGTCTCTCTCCAAGTTTTTCATCCAGTAAAAGCAGCCAAACTGGAGGCCAAGGCCAGGTGTCCTGATTCCCAGCGGGGGGCTCCCTGCACCAACCATGAGCCGCCTGCTCTGGAAGAAGGTGGTGGCCGGCGCCACCGTCGGGCCAGGGCTGGTTCCAGCAACGAGCCGCTGGGTCTCCAGCTCCGTCCTCGACCCCGTCCCCAGCGACGGGCAGCTGCGGCCGCAGCAGCAGCAAGTGCCATCCTCGGACGGCGGGCAGCTGCGGCACAACCCATTGCACATCCAGATGCTCTCGAGAGGGCTGCACGAGCAAATCTTCGGGCACGGAGGGGAGATGCCCGACGAGGCCGCGGTGCGGCGCAGCGTCGAGCACCTACAGAAGCACGGGCTCTGGGGGCAGCCGGCCGCGCCCTTGCCAGACGTGGAGTTGCGCCTGCCGCCGCTCTACGGGGGCAGCCTGGACCAGCACTTCCGCCTCCTGGCCCAGAAGCAGAGCCTGCCTTACCTGGAGGCCGCCAACTCCCTGTTGCAGGCCCAGCTGCCCCCCCAGCCCCCGAGCTGGGCCTGGGAGGAGGGCTGGACCCGGTACGGCCCCGAGGGGGAGGCCGTACCCGTGGCCATCCCCGAGGAGCAGGCCCTGGTGTTCGACGTGGAGGTCTGCTTGGCAGAGGGAACTTGCCCCACGTTGGCGGTGGCCATATCCCCCTCGGCCTGGTAAGTAGGGGCCAGGGACAGGGAACTTTGGCAGCATAGGGGGCCCAGTTTAATGGTTCAGTGGACACTGTTACTGAGCTCCCCACTATGTGCTAGGACTGCTGGTGTGCTTAACCCTTGCTTCATGGGGCTCACTTTCTGGTGGGAAGATAAAAGTGGGAAACACCTGGGCAAATGTCAGGTGGTGATAGGGCCATGCAGAGAATCACATGGAGTGTTATACTTGAGACCTAGAGGAAATCACTTGAAATCACCATGATTTGTTGCCTGGACCCCTTCCCTACTAGCTTCCTTAGAAGTTAGTCTGAAAAGACATTGAAAGGTGTTTCTAATTGGGCATGCTGTTGGTTATTTTGGGCAGGAGAAATTTCCCTTTTGTGGGACTGTCCCAGGCAGTATAAGATAGTCAGCATCACCAGCCTCTCCCATAAACCTCAAACAAATCCTGTCCAACATTTCCAAGTGCCCCCTGTAGGTGGCATGCCCTTGGCCACCCCAGCTGAGAAACATTGCTTCCTTCCCCTAACCTCCAAAACAGGCATTTTGATCCCAAACAGGTATATCCAATCTCTCTCTTTTCTTTTTAAATAACTTTCTAGGTGCTACCCAAGTTTCTTTTTCAAACAATGATGGCCGTACTGTTTCTCCCCTTTTTTATTCTTCATTCCAGGATTAAAATACTATTTACAACCTTAATGCTTTCAGGCATGGCCAGCAAAAAAAAGTTGGCAGTTTCTTTATTCCTATTGGAAGCTACATCTTTGTAAAGAAAGCTGCGAAATGTTATATATGCAGTTGAAAATGGTGAAAGCATGGCTAAATAGATAAGGTAGGCATTAATGGCTGAAAAGAGCAAAACTAGATGATTTCACATTGATTTAGTTCCAGTTTTAATAAGAGTCACAGTGCTTATTTTGTAACTTGATGGTCAAAGTAAAGGGGAATACCAGCCATCATTAGAAAAGATAAAGTAGGCTTTGGTGGCTGAAAAAAAAAATTAGGAAACCAATGACAAGATTTGTTTTTTGATCGATTGGTCATTTTTGGCCAGTTGAAGTCCTTTTTTCTTTTCCCTCTCCTCTTTCTTACCTCTCCTTTCTCTTCCTGTCCTTCCCATTCTGCCCTCATACTCATTCCATTCTTGCCAGTGGTACTGGTGGCATTCCTTAGTTTGCCCCATGGCAGAAGTCATTGCTGAGGCCTGAGCATAGGCTGGGACATTCTTCTTAGTAGTCTGACTGTGATGGGTGTGGGGGAGGTGCCAGATGGTGTCCCCATAGCAGTCTACTTTTAACCTGGTGCTCCCTGCCACTTGGCTGTGACATTAGGTAACTAACCAGCCCCTGGTTTCCAGGGGGTAAAGGAAAGCCTTGGACAGCTGTGAGCCTCCCCAGGGCAGCTTCCTACAGGCTGTTGGTAAGGGATTTGGTCATCAGGCTACAGGGACATCACTCAGGTCCTTGGCATTTATTTGTCCCATGAAAACTGTAGTATTAATGACATGGATTTCAATTCATCTTAAATTTATCTAAGATATTGCATTTCAGCTTTCCTTTTTTTTAATCATAAGTTGGTTAAATTGTGAATAAGATGGTTCCACGCACAGCTGCAGACCTGTGTCTTGACACCAATAGTAACTAAAGTCCCTTTCATCGCTATAGCCTCAAATATTTGGTATTTATTAGCCTTTTCTTCAATTTTTTTTTTTTTTTTGGTACTGGGGATTGAACCCAGGGGCACTCCACCACTGAGCCACATCCCCAGCCCTATTTTGTATTTTATTTAATTTTATTTACAGACAGGGTCTCACTGAGTTGCTTAGGGCCTTGCTAAGTTGCCGAGGCTGGCTTTGAACTCGCGATCCTCCTGCCTCAGCCTCCCAAGTACATTACAGGTGTGCGCCACCACACCCGGCTTTCAGTGTTGTTTTTAAAGACTTTGACATGGTGAATTTTAAAGGGAGAGGGTTGCAGCTTGAGTCTCTTGGTGTATTCCCACAATTTGGAGGCTGAATTAAATTTTGTTGTATTTAAAACTGGGAACCTCTTTTTGAACTAAACTAGTTTTATGTTGTTTGAAACTATTGAGGCAAATCCCCCTTCTTCCTTTCCAAAAAGGTTTACCAAGGGTAAACCAAAGGTGTCCAACCCCAGGGCACACCTTAGCAATTGTTATGCCATTGTACATCCACACATGTGACCTTATCACTCTGATACCAAGTGGGTCTTGACCCTTTGGAGCATCTGTGGTTTCCATCAGGCCTTGCCCTGGCAGCCTTTGCCCACACTTAGCCTTTTGAATCTTGAGCAGACTGCAGTCTTTTCCTGTGTCAGTGTCAGGCCCCCACAGGCAGCACTCATCCCCTGTCTCTTCCACCCCCACCCCAGCACATGTACATACATTTTCTCATTCTGGCACTTTCCCTGGTCTCTCACTGAGGGTGGTTGCTTCTGTAAGGTCCTTCGTCCTTCAGAATCTTTGCAGCCGTCAGATGATTCATCCGTGTGTGCAGCATTTGTCTTTTTTATTATTTTTTTTGCCACTTTCAATTAAAAAAAATCTTCACTTTGGGTTCTGTTGTAATCACCTATCTCCTTTACTCACACTTTGAACACTAGCTGTTTTGTGCTTAAAGGGGGTTGGTCACATTTATAAAACACCTCAGAGCCACATGCAGATTCTGAACTCCGGGACTTGCAAGCACCTCAATGGCCCAGGCCCAGCACCTGCATGTGGCACCCCATGTTGTAGCACTTAGCTCCATTTTCATCTGTGAAAGTTTAACAGTGAAGAAGCTTTGTATTTCCTCCCTGTAGTGTACACATGCACCCTGCCCCACCTGACCTGAGGGTGAGGCGCACCCCTGGGTCTCACTTATATCCCCAGCTGCTAGAGCAGGACCTGGCATGTGGTGGTGGATATGCAGTGGGTGATGTAGAGTGGAAGTTTAATGTCTCCATGGTAAACCTGCCTACCTCTCACCTTCCTCAGGTATTCCTGGTGCAGCCGGCGGCTGGTGGAAGAGCGTTACTCTTGGACCAACCAGCTGTCGCCGGCTGACCTCATTCCCCTGGAGGTCCCTGCCAGTGCCAGCAACTCCACTCAGCGGAATTGGCAGGAGCAGTTAGTGGTGGGGCACAATGTTTGCTTTGACAGAGCCCATATCAGGGAGCAGTACCTGATTCAGGTAAGGTTTTGATACTGGATGGGCTAGGAGCCCTGATAAGTGGCTAGGGAAGGGATTGCTTTCCTGATCACTGTCTCCATCCCTTTTTGCAACAGCTGAAAGAGAAAGGAAGGGCAGAGGAGAGTGCTGTTATCTTAGAGCTAAGGATGCTGAGGCTCAGACAGCCTTGTTGAGCATCTGTGCTCAGGGCCACAAAGCTTGTGAGGGGCTGGGACGGGTCAAACTGGTAGCTCTGAAGGTCTTGTTTTGACCAGTCTTTGTTTGACTTGTTCAGAGTAGTTGCTGGAAACCACGAAATACTTGCATGTTGGGATTGAGCCAGGCCTGATGCTTTAAGGATAGCTAGGATTTGGGAGGCAGGTCTCTCACAGGTTAGGGGCAAGCATAAAGATTTTGTGTGTCGCAATGGAGACTATTCTGCAAGGGGAGATTGAAGAGCTGAGATGGGGCTGGGGTCAACACCACTGAAACAGTGGCTGGCTGGTCCCTGCACTGCAGCCTACCCCCACCCTCCAGGGCTCTCGCATGCGCTTCCTGGATACCATGAGCATGCACATGGCCATCTCAGGGCTGAGCAGCTTCCAGCGCAGTCTGTGGGTGGCAGCCAAACAGGGCAAGCACAAGGCCCAGCACCCCACACAGCGAGGCCAGAAGTCCCAGAGCAAAGCCAATGGCCCAGTGGTGAGAACATGTTTTGGGTGGGCAGGCTGCTTGGGACCCCCTCACCAACCAGCCCACCTATCTGGCCTGAGACCAGGCTGATCTGCCATGTCATTGCTCTGGTCCTCCAGATCTCATTCTGGGACTGGATGGACATCAGCAGCATCAATAACCTGGCAGATGTGCACCACCTCTATGTGGGGGGACCCCCCTTAGAGAAGGAACCTCGAGAACTGTTTGTCAAGGGCAGCATGAAGGACATCCGTGTGAACTTCCAGGTATGGTATTGGTTAGGGGCTCTGGGGAGTTGGGCTGTGACAGACCTGCAGCTGAACTTGGGGAGGTGCAACTGCCAGGCCTGACCCTGAGACCTGGTGGTGGTAGTGGGTGGCTGCCCACCCAGCGCCTTCCTGTCACCTTGTGCCAGGACCTGATGCAGTACTGTGCCCGGGACGTGTGGGCTACCTATGAGGTTTTTCAGCAGCAGCTACCACTCTTCTTGGAAAGGTGAGGGGAGCCTGTGTGGAATCCATGGGGTTGGGGGGTCCCAGGACCCAGGCCCACTGTCATCAAGTGGCACTGGTTCTTTCTCAGGCTGGATACTTGGCCTTTCCAGACTGAAAGAATGGAATCCTTCTGTCCAGTGGTGTCCATGTGTGCCCTGGACTCCCATTTTTTACAGAGGCCTCAGGGGTTATACTCATATCTCATGTGTATGGTTCCTGTTTATTAAGCACCTTTTCTGTACCCAGAGAAGCCATGGGCTTCACATTTGTCCTGCTTATGTTTATTAATCATTTAGTCTTAGAAAGTGTTGAGTTGTGTCAGCAGACCTCATTCAAAGCTTGACTGTCTTATCTTCCTCATTAACCTTGAGCAAGTTACTTGGTTTCTCTGAGCCTCAGTACCCTGAAGACACTGACATATTGACATTTATTCTCCATTCGTGAGGTGCATATGTGATCATGGATATAGGGAGGGTTATTAGGACTAATGTCACTCAAGTGGCAACCATTCTTTCTTTTCTGATCTGTCATTCCTACATTATCCCTGAGAATGGGAAATCATTCCTGTGTTGCAGGTGAAAGAACTGAGGCTCAGAGAGATGAAGTGACTGACGCAGGGTTAGGTATAGTAGAGCTAGAGTTTAAGCTCCTGTGTGACTTTAGAACTGTGCCATGGGACTGGTTGGGTGGAACTTCCCAAACTGGCTTAGGGATTGGGCCAGAGTCTTGCCTTTTGTGGCATTTACAACAGCCCTGGTATTTGTCCCCAAGGTGTCCCCATCCTGTGACTCTGGCTGGCATGCTGGAGATGGGTGTCTCCTACCTGCCTGTCAACCAGAACTGGGAGCGTTACCTCACAGAGGCGCAGAACACCTATGAGGAGCTCCAGCGGGAGATGAAGAAGTCACTGATGGATCTGGCCAATGATGCCTGTCAGCTGCTCTCAGGAGATAGGTAGCCAGGCCTCTGGTGGGCAGGGAACAGGCAGGTAGGAGGCCTGGCCTCTGGCTCAGCCTTTAACCCTGTTCTGGTGGACTGGCTTTGCAGATACAAAGAAGACCCCTGGCTCTGGGACTTGGAGTGGGACCTGCAAGAGTTCAAGCAAAAGAAGGCAAAGAAGGTGAAGAAGGAGTCAGCCACAGCCAGCAAGTTGTCTATCAAGGAGGCTGGGGATCCCGCGGATCAGGAAGGTGGGGAGCATGAGTGGGAGATGGGGAGGGTGGTCCCTAGGATGGTCTTAGGATTCAGGGGACCATTGGAAATATTGCCCCAGCTTTCTGGAGATGACAGAAGTGGGTAGGTCTTCCTGAGTCCCTCTGGTTCTGTCTTCCCCAACCCTGTACAGACCCCGGCCCCCCCAGTGAGGAGGAGGAGGTTCAACGAGATGTCATGGCCCATGCCTGCTTGCAGCAGCTGAAGGATACCACAGAGGTGCTGTTGCCCAAGCGGCTCCAGCACCTTCCTGGACACCCTGGGTGAGCCCTGTCCCTCTAATATATCCAGAAGCTGCCCTTACGGCATTCTCAGGACATCTCTTGTCTGGGCTCCAGCATAGAAGTGGCATACATATTTACTGTCATTAATTACTCCATCTTCCAGTCCTGTTTGCATGTGTTTACTCTGATGCCACGAGTTTCCTAGATACACACAGTACAGTGTGCTGAGCACCTACTCTGTGCTGCCTGCAGCAGCTGCTGGGGCAGAAGTCCTCCCCAGTAGCTTCTTCTCCCTAGGAGGAACAAGTGTCAGGCCAGCCAGCACAACTGACATGGAGATCTGTAGTGAAACAGTAAATAGTGGTGTGGCAGTTCTGTCTGGAGAAATTGGGAAAGGCTTCCTTGATGAGGTGACCTTTCAGAGTGTAAGAGGTGAAAAAAAGGCAGCCAGGTGAATAGCAGGGCACTGACTTTGTACTTGCATAACCTGAAAAAGTGCTCTGGACACCTTGCTAGCCTCTCCCTGGTGAACAACCTGTGCAATAGATGGAGTTCAGAAGGATCTGGTGTGTCTCTGGGCAGCAAGGGGGTGTGACAAGTGGGGAGGGCCAGATCTGTTCCCTTTGCTTACAGGATGCAACAGGTTTGGGAGGGAGCCCAGCTCTGGGTCAGGGGACGCTTGTTGATCCTGAGTCCTAATTATTTCACTGAGATTGACATAGGATCTTTTTCCATTGGAGATATTCAAATTATTCTAGGAGATTCCATAGGGCTCCTGACCAAAGCATCTGAAAGGAAGGGATAGTGACTTGTAGGCCTGGGTCACCAGAAAGTTCTAGGGCCTTGGAAGGTGGGTGGGGGGTGGATTTACTTCCCTCCCCACATCTTCCCTGACCACTCAGACACTGCTTTCTTTCTGGTGGAGAATAGGTGGTACCGGAGGCTCTGTCCCCGACTAGACGATCCTGCATGGACCCCAGGCCCTAGCCTCCTCAGCCTACAGATGCGCGTCACACCTAAACTCATGGCACTGACCTGGGATGGCTTCCCCCTGCACTATTCAGAACGTCATGGCTGGGGCTACCTGGTGCCTGGGCGGCGGGACAACCTGGCTAAGGTGCCAGTGGGCACTACCCTGGAGTCACCTGGGGTGGCCTGCCCCTATAGGTGAGGCTCATGCCTGGGCTCCAAGGGAGGAAGGGGCTGGAGAAACCAAAGTCTACTCAGGCTAGTGGGAAGAGCTGGGGTCCAGGAGTCTGGGTTCTAGTTCTTTTCCATGACTTCACTGCCCCTCTGGTGCCAGAGCCCTGGTGGGGGCATTGAGGTTTCAGAGTTGGAGGATAAAGGTCCTGTTCCTGGTCCCAGCAGTGCAGCTGCCTTCACAGGAACATGCAGAGGGAAGGCTTTTGGAAGGTACAGGGGAAAGGGGCTTGCTTTTTCTTTCTTTCTCATATAATCTGAGTGCTAATTATGTGCCATGCACTGTGTTAATGAACCTTTTGCAGTGTTTACCTCATTTGTGTCCCAAGTAGCCCCATAAGATAGGATGGTGTCCCCATTTAATTTATATTTTTGTGTGATGTTGTTTGGGGCTTAAACCCAGAGCTTTGTGCTTCATGCATGATGGACAAGGGCTTTATCACTGAGCTATATATCCAGCCATGTATTCCCATTTTATAATCAACCAAGGCCTAGGAAGTTATTGAACCTTTTTGAGGTCACAAACCCTGAGATTTTTGACAAGCAGATATTGGAAAGCCGTGGCACTTGAAGAGGCCCAGAATTCATTAATTAGCCAGGACAGCCTGAGTCACTCTTGGGGCTTTTGTATCAAAGTGGCTAAGATGAGCCTTGTTCCTTTGAGCCATCCATGAATGAGCAACAGGATCAGTCTGAGGTGGGGCTTTGAGTCTTGACTGCCCCCTTCTCTGCTCTTAGCTCTTCAGGCAACTCTGGTATAAAATTGAGTCACCAGGCCTGGAACCTCAGCCTGCCACCAGTGTGCCATATTTGTCATTTTGAGTCATTCACAGTCTAAAAACCATGAAGTGCTGTCCACTTCTGCCTCAGGACTGAACATAGGGATTGTGGGAAGCCCCCAGCATCCATTAATCAGGCTGCTGCTGTTCTCTGCCTAGAGCTATCGAGTCCCTATACAGGAAGCACTGTCTTGAACAGGGGAAGCAGCAGGTGGAACCCCAGGAGGCAGGCCTGGCTGAGGAGTTCCTGCTTTCTGATAATAGTACCATGTGGCAGACGGTGAGGGAAGGCTCTGCACCTAAGCCCAGGGGGTGGGGAGGGGTGTCTAATCATTGCAGGGAAGGGTCTGCCTTTTGGGTCGGGGGCTGGCACTGGTTGCTCACTGCACATTGGCCTGGGCTGTCTGAGTGCCATGAAGGGTAGGGCTGGTGGATCCAGGCCCATTAAGCCCCCTGCCTCTCTGTCTTGGTCATCCAGGTAGAAGAACTGAGCTGCTTAGACATGGAGGCTGAGACCAAGATGGAGAACCTGTGCACTGCAGTGCCAAGTCAACCCCTAGCTCTGGTGAGCAAGGCTCCTACTTAGGGGTTTTCTGGGTGGGTACTGGGTGGCAAGGGCTTCCTGTTGCCCACATAGCTCATAGCTCTTACCCACTAGAGTTCCCTAGGTTTTGGGCCATTTTGGAGAGATTGCCTGGTGCCCCTGTGGCCCCATACATGTTGGGAGGCCAAGGAGGAAGCCTGAGACCTCATGGCCTTCCTGTCACTTCCCAGCTTACCTGCTCACAGTTTCAGACCCTTGCTGAATGCAGGTTCTGGAACAGGGCCTGATTTAGGTGTGTGGCCCCCACAGACTACTGCTTGTGGCCCCAAGGCCAGCCAGCCCAGTTATCATCATGGCAATGGACCTTACAATGACGTGGATATCCCTGGATGCTGGTTTTTCAAGCTGCCTCACAAGGTGTGTGTCCTGCTTCATGTTTGTCCCATGATGTCCTGTTCTAGGTGTACAGTAGGCCTCCAGAGGACTTAGACCAGTAGATTGTCCCTTTTGAGACAGTGACAGTAGTCATGGGATAGTGTATGATTTGGGGCAAATGTTATCATCTCTCTGAGCTTTCATTTTCCTTCTAAAAATTAGATGGTGAGGGGTTTTGATGGAATTAAATGACAGTGCATATCAAGTGTCTGGCACCACATCTGACTGGTTGGTACTGTTCAAAGGAGCTGGGTTTCCTTGTTTCTATGTTAGTATCTGCCTGTGTGTGTGTGTGTGTGTGAGAGAGAGATATAGAGAGAGAGAGAGAGAGAGAGAGAAAGAGAAATGAAGATGGACAGATGCAGTCAGAATAGCCCTGGAAAGCTTGAGGTTCTGTTGGGAGGAGCCCATGGGCTGCCCATCTGGGGTCTGCCACATCCTCCAGCCCTTGCTTCCTTTCCTCTCTCTAGGATGGTAATAGCTATAATGTGGGCAGCCCCTTTGCCAAGGACTTCCTGCCCAAAATGGAGGATGGCACCCTGCAGGCTGGCCCAGGAGGTGCCAGTGGTCCCCGTGCCCTGGAAATTAACAAAATGATTTCTTTCTGGAGAAATGCCCATAAGCGTATCAGGTGGGTCACTGTGGGCAGAGGTGCCCGCCTGCAATCCTAGGACTCCCTTCCTCCTGTTCCTGTCCTGACAGCCTGGGCTGCCACAGAGACCTGGCTACATGTTCTGGTACTGTGGACCTTGAGTAGGTTTTTTACCCTTTCCAGATTGTTTCCCTGTTTGTGTAAAGAGAATGGACCTTGATGGCCCCTCCCAATTCTAACTGAACCACTTGGTTTAACTGCTGGAGCAGTGAGACGTGACTGAGGACCCTGGAGGGTTAGCTGGTTGAGTCTGGCATGTGAATTCATCTTAAAGGCCCCTTTCCAAGGTGGTTGTGGCTACAGGCATACTCTTAGGAGCAAAACTATGATGGGCTGGTGCAGTTTTTTCAAGCTGTAGGGTGAGGCAGTGGTGGCAGGGGTGCCTCATGGATACCCTGGGAGAGGAGCAGAAGCTGCCTTGGAGGCCTGATCAGTTCCCAGATGGTTCATTCTTCTGGTTGGTGTTTTGTAGAAACACAGGCTTGTGTCCTAATCAGGGTAGGCCCTGAGTCAAGTTAGTAGAAAGAGTGTTGAGGCCAGGCAAAGAGGAGTTTCAGCAGTCCAGAAGCTGAGTGAGTTTGGGCCGTGGTGGGATGGTGGATTTGGTGCCCTAGGGCTGCCTGAGCCTGTCTGTATTCACAGCTCCCAGATGGTGGTGTGGCTTCCTAGGTCAGCTCTGCCCCGTGCCGTGACCAGGTATGGCCTGCTGGGTGGTTGTGGGAATAGAACTGCGTGGGTCATAACTTAGGGTCAAAGTAAGCTGCTGATACTCATTGTTCCTCTCTCTCTCATCCCAGGCACCCTGACTATGATGAGGAAGGCTGCTATGGGGCCATCCTGCCCCAGGTGGTGACTGCTGGTACCATCACCCGCAGGGCTGTGGAGCCCACATGGCTCACTGCTAGTAATGCCCGGGTATGTGTCCTCTGCATCTTTAGCCTCTATTCTTCCACTCCTAGGTTTCTAGAAACGAGCTCAGAGGACCTTTATGGTTTAGCAAGGAGCATGAAAAGGTATATAATCTGAGCCAGGTTATAATTCCCATCTGATTTCATGATTCTTGTCCATTCTCTCAGCAACATGTTCTGGGTGCCTGCTTGTGGCCAGACAATGCCAGGCATAATAGTTACAACTGTTTAGATGAGACTGTGTGGGTGAGAGGCCAGACATGGATTAGGGGTTCTTTATCTGCCCCATTGCTGAGGGATGGCCCTCCCTGGAACTGGAATTTAGAGCACTGCTGTCACATTCTCTAAAGCTATTCCTTCTGGAAAGGTCCCAGCATATTCCCAGTAAACTCTGGCTCCAGGAACAGGAATAGGAGTATCACTTGAGTATCTAAGTGGGCCTGACCTCTCTCGTTGTGCAGGGTGACCGAGTAGGCAGCGAGTTGAAAGCCATGGTGCAGGCCCCACCTGGCTATGTCCTTGTGGGTGCTGATGTGGACTCACAGGAGCTGTGGATTGCAGCTGTTCTTGGAGATGCCCACTTCGCTGGCATGCATGGTGAGTGAGACTTCAGCCAGAGCAAGGCAGCCCAAGCCTGGGCCAACTATTTCCGAGCTTCCTTTTTCACTCCTGTTTTATCTTTTAGGTTGCACTGCTTTTGGGTGGATGACACTGCAGGGCAGGAAGAGCAGGGGCACTGACCTACACAGTAAGACAGCTGTCACAGTGGGCATCAGCCGTGAGCATGCTAAAGTCTTCAACTATGGACGCATCTACGGGGCTGGACAGCCCTTTGCTGAACGCCTACTGATGCAGTTCAACCACAGGCTTACGAGGCAGGAGGCAGCTGAGAAAGCCCAGCAGATGTATGCTGTCACCAAAGGCCTCCGACGGTTAGGGTCCTTCTCCTAACACCTTAATGCCCAAGTATCTCAGGCCTGCTTTACTGCTGACGTCTTTGTATCTCTTGTCCATCACCTGAGCCATCTCCCTCCAGAGCTTTGTGACCTAGCTATAAGGGTGGTTGTCTTTGGTATTGTGATGTTTGCTTGTGTTAGTTTTTTCTTAGAGAGGTAAAGCTGTACTTAGGTATGTTGTCACTGAGTGGTAGCACCTCTCCAGCTCCGGTTACACAGCATAAACAGCATACAGGTCTTAAACTCAAATGCCTGAGGAACAAGAGTCAATGTGAGACAGGAGTTGCTGGAAGAGCACTGTGGGTAACTGCATAAAGTGGTATACTGATTCTGACATAGAAGCTTGACCAGGCTTCCAGTTTACTAGTCAAGCTTGTTTCTTTTGCTGGTTCTACATACCTATACTGCACTTAGAGCCCTTGAAGGCTCCTTGGAGGGATTCTTGAGGAAGGAGAGGTAGAGGAACATTTACAGCTTTGTTAGTATAATGAATAGGTATCCACATTTAATTAGCTCACTCATTGTGTAAACTCACCTCTTCAAAGACCAAAAGTTGTGGAATTGGCAAATGGGCATGTGCTGGCTTAGGCTCACACCTCAGTGTGGGCCTGGGGAAACACAAAGGGCAAAGATGAGAAAAGGGGTTAGGCTTGGTTGTAGAGATTTTGAAGGCATCACAGAGGTGTTGGAACCACAAGCTCAGATGGTGGGGAAGCTCTGGTGCTCCATTAAAGCAGATGAGATGGCTTTGGAGCATTCAAGGGACAAGCCTTGGTGGTGTGCAGGTTAAACTGAAGTCTGGGTTAAGGAGGACAAGTAGAGCCTTGCTGTTCTCTGCTTCTCCAGATGCCTTCTCTTGGAGGAGTAACCTGTTTTTACCTCAGCCCCCAAGTCTGGAGTAATGGCCCTTGCTGCCTCCCAGACACACAGTGTCACTGCTGATCATTGGACAGTTCAGTGTCTCAGGTGTTAGGACAGTAAGAACTGTGATAGTTCTTGCATTAAAGTCTGTCCTTTATTGGGCCACCATTAGCCCAGGCTTTGGGGCCCATAAATGCCCAAATTCCTGTCTTGGTGGTACCTATTCCTTGCTGTATGACCCCAGCAAGTCACTTAGTCTTCTCTGAGCTTTTGTTTCCTTCTCTGAAGTAAAGCCCTGTAGGAGAGGTATGACCCCAGGGCTGTTTTGGCAACTGAGTGAAGTGGATATGGCACAGAGGTGCTCCTAAAGGAATCATGGTTGTGACACTACCTCCAGGTATCGGCTTTCCGATGAGGGTGAGTGGCTGGTGAGACAGTTGAACCTCCCTGTGGAGAGGACGGAGGATGGCTGGATTTCCCTGCAGGACCTGCGCAAGATCCAGAGAGCAGCTTCAAGGAAGTGAGAACTCTGTTCGGGATGCAGGGATGGGTGTGAGTTGGCTTTGCAAGAGCTGGGCGCTTTGACTTTTAGCTCTGAGATGCTGAAAGACAAAGCCTATCCTATTTCTGCCCCTCCTCCCCCAGGTCATGCTGGAAGAAGTGGGAGGTGGTTGCTGAGCGAGCATGGATGGGGGGCACAGAGTCAGAAATGTTCAACAAGCTGGAGAGCATAGCCACATCAGACACACCACGTACCCCAGTCCTGGGCTGCCGCATCAGCCGAGCCCTGGAGCCCTCAGCTGTCCAGGGGGAGGTATCTTGTCAACGTTTAAAGCATGAAGGGGGGGCCCCAGGGCTTCCTGTGGGCCACACCAATTTGGCAAATAGGTCCAGAGTGGAGCTTCTGCTAGTGCTCTTGGATCCCCACCCCAGAGCTAACTGGTATGTGGTAAAGCTCCTCTCATCTGTACCCATGTATCCTCCCTAGTTTATGACCAGCCGTGTCAACTGGGTGGTGCAGAGCTCTGCTGTGGATTATTTACACCTCATGCTTGTGGCCATGAAGTGGCTGTTTGAAGAGTTTGCCATTGATGGACGCTTTTGCATCAGTATCCACGATGAGGTTCGCTACCTGGTGCGGGAAGAGGACCGCTACCGTGCTGCCTTGGCCCTGCAGATCACAAACCTCCTGACCAGGTATGTGGGGCCCATGGCCTCTCTGGCTGGGCCATGTACTCCTTACTATGTGGGGCTTTGGGTGAGAGCCCCTTGGGTCCAAATGAGCAGTTCTTAGTTTCATCAGGCAGAAATGAATGTCTTAGCTTTTAACACTAATCTTAATAATGTATGATAGACCTAAAAATATTGGCCTCAACTTTTTAAAAAGATTTGTTGGATTTCAAAGTGTCATATACCAAGGCTAGATCACTGAGCTGGTCTTGAGGTCAGGGGAGTTATTCCAAAGAGTAGTTCTCAAACTGTTTCCCTAGGAATACACTTTTGTTTTGAAAATCAAATGACAAAAAAGACTTTTCTCAATTCCTAGAAAAGTGAAATGGTTTTCTTTCACCCATAATTTGGGTGTGGTGGTACACACCTATAATCCCAGCAACTCAAGAGGCTGAGGCTGGAGGATCACCAAGTTGAGGCCAGCCAGGGCAACTTAGTGAGTCCCTGTCTCAAAAATAGAGGGGACTGGGGAGTGTAGCTCAGAGGTAGAGCACCCCTGGGTTTAATCCTCACTACTGAACAAAACTTTTGCCCATAAATGTTTTCTTAAGTGCCATAAGTTTGTTATTCTGACTACTAAGAGAAAACATTCTAATGGGGAAACACGTGAGTGAAGAAAAAACTTTATACTGAGTTGTAAAATTCCTAGTTAATGTGGGTAACTAAAATGGTATTACCATACTATGTTGATCTGCCACCCAGAACCAGTTTGGGAATCATAATCTGTCCTCATTAATGGGTAAAGAATAACATTGTCACCATTGCCCTCTTAATTATCCCTATGGGTTCTGTCCAACAAAGTCCTCATTTACTGCTCAAACTCTGGCCCAATAATTGAAAATAATTTTATATCAATAAAGTGTAACAAACTGGAAAACGTGTGTTGTCCATAATTGCATCTCAGTCTCTCAGCAGGAGGCGTAGGCTGTTTGGAGCAGTGCTGCCCTCCAGCTCCCTGGCTTGGCTTGGTTGGGACTGGGGAATTGGTGCAGGGAAGGCCCTACTTGAAGGGGTATGTGGTGGTTTCTCCTGGTTTCACAGCAGGGGCATGACTGTGAGGGGAGATTGGGTTTCTTTCAGGTGCATGTTTGCCTACAAGCTGGGTCTGAATGATTTGCCCCAGTCAGTCGCCTTTTTCAGTGCAGTCGATATTGACCAGTGCCTCAGGAAAGAAGTGACCATGGATTGTAAAACCCCTTCCAACCCAACTGGGATGGAAAGGAGATACGGGATTCCCCAGGGTGAGCACAATATATTTGTTCCTCATACACATACAACAATGTGAGGTGGGCCAGAAAGTGGTCTTGGTTGATCAACAGGCAGCTTGAGGCCCCAGTGAAGAAATCTACTCATGCAATATTCTAGACTATTTCAGTTTATAAGGTACCCTAGATCCAAAGTGAATGTGGTGTTCAAATTAGAGGTCTGTTTCTAGAAAGCAGTTCAGAGTAAATTAAGAAAGATACCAGAGCTTGTATTTTATTTAGCCCTGTCCCCTCCTTCAACCAGACCATAAAATTTTAAAGTGGATTTATTGTATAAAGTCAAAAGTGCCTTTTTAGGTGGAAAAAACCCCCTAAAAAACCCTGTGCAACAAACACCAAGTAAATCAGAAAGCTTACTTTCTATTTAACCTTAAGTTAGGTCTTTTTCTCATTTGAGCTCTCAGTGACAATTCTTAAGGAGGCATCCTAACCAGTTTGCACTGTCTTTCAGGTGAAGCGCTGGATATTTACCAGATAATTGAACTCACCAAAGGCTCCTTGGAAAAACGAAGCCAGCCTGGACCGTAGCTCTGCCTGGAGGCACTGTATTTGCTCCTGTGGAGCTTCATGGGGCAGTGCGGGCTCCCAAACTCAGGCTTTCAGCTGTGCTTTTTGCAAAAGGGCTTGCCTAAAGCCAGCCATTTTTCAGTAGCAGGACCTGCCAAGAAGACTCCTTCTAAATGAAGGTGCAGTTGATGCCAACATGGGTGTGGGCGGTAGGACAAGGGGCACTGTTGTACGTTGGGCAAAAAAAAAAAAAAGCAGAAGCCCCCAAGTTCACATTAACTCAGGCATTTCATTTTTTTCTTTTCTTGGCTGGTTCTTCATTCTGTCCCCTGTGCTCTGATGGAGTGCCCTAGAAGGGGGGAGAGAATGCTCTATCATGAGAAACCTGCTCTAAGGCAGTGGAAATAAAAAAACAAAAACCCTTTATCTTCTTGCATCAAAGCCTGTTATCAGTCATGTCACCCCCCCACATACACACACCCTCTTTTCCACTCGTGGGAGGTAATTATGCTGAATAAAGGGAGGGGGGTGCATTCCAAAGCAGACTAATTCAGTGCTAAGTCCTTCCCTTAGGACATCTGTAACACTGAGGAATCATGGGATAAGATGTAAGGAACCTCAGGCATAAAAATGCTATGTGACCTTCCTGAGCTCAAATGCCAAGAAGGTTAAAGGGAGTGTGGGTGGGGCCAAGGACATTAGGGCCTCCAGTGTGATAATTTGAAGTACATGTTTGAAATTTTTGAGAAATCCAGATGAAATGGGAGTGGGCCCCTAATTTGCTACTTCTACCTTAAACCTAAGATGATGAAAGTTTTTGGTAAGGATACATTGGCCCTGCTTCAAAGATGCTGCAGGGATGGTACTGTTAACCAGTAAAACTAAATAGAGGAACAAGCAGAGGTATGAATAGAAGGAAGCATCACCCAATCTAAACAGAGGCCCTACTCTGAAGGCATGTGTAAGAGGAAGAAAACTGGTTTCTAAGCCAGAATGCTGTTAGTTGATTGTGGTCTGATGGTTCAAAGAAGCAGGGAGAGGACCTACAAGGAGAGACTGATGTCACCCTCCCTTTCCTAGAAATGTCTATTAAAAAGGTTATACAAGTGTAAACTGGATATTTGGTGCACTCCTGTAATCCCAGTGACTGGGATAACTCAGGCAGGATTACAAATTTTAGGCCTGCCTGGGCAGTTGTCTCAAAAAACTAAAACAAGGGCTAAAATGTAGCTCAGTGGGAAAGCTCCCTGGGGTTCAATCCTCAGTATTGAAAGAAAAGTTGCACAATCTGGCCAATTTAACAGGATTTTGTTGCTTCTAGCCTCTCTAGAGATTCCTTAGCTTTCATCCACTAAAGCTGTGGCTGTCCCCAAACAGGCTACTGCCAGTCAGGAAGGGTGGGTGGGGCTTGCTGTGCTCCAGGCAGAGGTGGCTACTGACCTCTTCACTTTCATCCTCCCCGTCCTCTCTAAGGACCATGTCCAGGATGTTTCCTTTGATCTTGAAGTCTCTTGATGTGCTGAGTTTCATGTGCTGCATAAGGTTCACCTGTGACAGGGATTATAAGCACAAGGCTATTTTCTTACTAATGGTTTAAGCTATCTCAGCAGGACCTATTTAGTATACCTGACAAGCCCTTCAGTTCCTAAAGTACAGTATTTTACTGCATAATTTCACCACTGCATTAATGTATTTTCACAAGTATTCTGTTCTTCCTAATCTCACGCCAAAGGCAGTTTAGTAATGAATTTTAAATATTAAAAAAGGGACTGGGATTATAGCTCAGTTGTAGAGCATCCCTAGGTGGGTTCAACCCCCAGTACCACCAAAAAAAAAAAAAAAAAAACAAGCTTCAAGTAATGCTTACATCCCACTGTTTTACCAAAGGAAAATAGGCATAAAATCTGTGATGATTATGCAGAGAAAAACAGTAAGCACATACCCTTTCGACTTGCTTTCCCATCAGTTTCTTATACAATCTCTCCATTTGGGCCATCAGAGCAGAGCAAAGAAACAGGAATGAATCCTAGTTCAAATTTTTTCTCCATTGCAGTTGTGCTGCTTCAGTTTGCCAGATCCCCTCAACAAAATAAATGTAAATGGTAACAAACAATAGTACGTTTACCTTAGACTTTTTAGAAAGGTGGATCAGGAATTTTTCATACTGTTCAATGGCAAAGATGAGGTTAGGGATTGGCTTGGTTTCCCTAAGAACTCTGGCCTAAAGGCAAAGAACACAAGACAAATTTCAGGTTTGATGGTTTTTGAAATTTTCCTCTGTAACTGCCATTTGAAGAATTGCACGTGGCTTTGAAGAGAAACTAGTCTATCATCCAAAATGCTATTTTACTTACATACCAGTATTTTAGAATACTGATAGAATATCTGTAGCAGTTTAATCTCAGAAGACCTAAATGCCAAGAGATTGCACTGAATCTTTCCAATTACAATTTCTGAATATTTGTTGTTTCCTAAAGATTGGCAGGGCCATTTGCAGAAACGATCTACTTCATATTCCTGAAACAATGATTATACGCTAGCACCACCTCTAGTTCCTTTTTCCTGCAAATGAATTTTCACTGCTGGGATTACATATCTGTTCCCTCAATTTGAATTATAACACATAGATCCTTTTTAACCTATTTAGCTAGTCCCTATTAATGAATGTCTTATAGTCCAATATTGCCCTCTTACAAAAAAATGTGGTGAGGACCATCCTGTACCCAGGTCTTCACGATTATCTTAAAAGTGGAACTGTTATACACCAGAGTGTGTGGATCACAGAAATTAAGTAGTTATGTTCCCTTGAGAGCTTGTACTCATTTTTGCCTTGGCTGGCAATGTACTGGGTACTCACTTTCCTGCATCCTCACCTATTCTTATCTCTTAGGGAGCACCTTTTGCACTCACTAACTTTTCCTAAAAACAATTTTAATGATCAAAAGATAACAATCAGCACTATATTCTAAAGTCATTTCAGCAGCTTACCATGGCAGTGGCAACAGCAGTTTTCTCCTTTTTCTTCTCTCCCGTGTATTTCAGGTTGTTACCCTTCTTATTCTAAAGAAATAGAAACACATTCTCTCATTCCTAAAGATTTTTCTGTAGAACTAAAGATTAGTGATTATTTTCCTAAAAGGTAATTCCAACAGTTTGGGGCGGGGCGGGGGAGTAAGTTTGGGTGAGCAGGATTATCTGTTTAACAAATGCTGGAAGATGGAGAAATTTTGTGATGTTTTATAATCTTAAGATGTCTGTTGCTCTTGGGGCTGGCACATGGAAACTGAGGGCAGGAAAACCACTACTGTACTGGGCCAGCCAAGGAACTGGTGAAGGTACAAAAGGATGGTTAAAATGAGAAGTGTTAAGGTGGTAGTAGAAAGAGGCATTTCCTGGTGGGCAGCTGGCTAACTGGGTGACTTTAAAGAAAAGGAAAGTTAGTTAAAGGAAAGTTAGTTAAGGAGGCTATTCCAGGGGCAAATTCTATTCTCACTTAGATGTCACTACCAGATATCTAATGTGCACTGCAGTCAAACTAGCTGGGGTCAATTTTCAGCTCTGCCTTGTACTAGCTGTCTGTTCTTGAACATTTCAAATAACCTCTTTAATTTAGGGACAACTACTGATCACAAAGTATAGTAGGATGAATGAGCTGACACATGAAGACAGGTTAACATGACAGGCACAGGTAATCTATTATAAAATGAACAGATAAAGTGACTTTTAAATTATAACAAGGGTGGTAAATGTGGCCTAATAGCAGTGTCTCCCTGGCTGTCATTTGGAACACTAATGGTAATGTTTATTACTTAAAAAAATGTTCTTGAATAGGTTTGGAAACTACTACTTAACATACCCTTGGACCTCTCAGCACCTTTAATATGCTAATGCAGACCATGAATTCATTAAGACAAATATGGTAGGAATATTTCTCACAGAATCCTTTTTTTAAAAAAAGAATTTTATAATCACCTCAGTCTCTGCAGGGTACTTCCAAATATGTGGCTTTATAGGCATCTTTAAAACCTGGCAATGGGGGAACTCAAAATCCCAATTTAAGAATAGAGGGATACATCCTCTTTAGAGACAACAGATTTGCTTAACAGAATGGCACCCACATAAAAATTTATAAGCATTAAGTTTGAGAAAGTATGCCTGCAAGCATATGGGTGAGATAAAGACTGGAAGTATGGCTTGATGATAGTAGGCTATAGATTATATGGCAAAACAGATGTTGCATTCCTGATACAGATCAAAAAAACTGGTACAAAGGCAAAGTTACAGAGTCTCAATATCAGCACATTTCTGGGAACTCCTTCAGATAAACTGACATGACAGACCACTTGGTCACTGATTCTCAAGGGCCTTAGATGGTGAACAATATACATAATGAGCCATACAAGGGTGTTATGCCTGTGATGTGGGGGCAGTAATTAAGTGAAGCATCACTATGGACTGTGCAATCTGGGGTTGGGGATGTGGTTCAATGGTAAAGCACTTGCCTTAGCATGCATAAGGCCTTAAATCCCCATTGCCCACGCCCCCTGCCCAAAGTCATAACCCATTGCTTTAATAAAGGGTTCTAGAATCTTGAGATTGAAACTTGGTAAGTCCATTCTGATTCTTTAAAGATCAGTAACAGCCCTACAATATATTTACTGCAGAGACTAAGTGGCCTTAGGAAGCCTCCCATTACTTCTGCATTTAAGCCAGTGGTTCCCAAACAGGCAATTTTGCCCCTTAAGGACACTGGGCAATTTCTGGACACATTTTTAGTTGTCACAACTGGGTGGAATCTGCTACTGGCATCTTGATAGGTAGAGTCAGAGATACTGCTAACCATTCTCAAATGCACAGAACAGGCCCCACAACAAAGCATTATCTGGTCCAACATGTTGATAGTGGTATGGTTAAAAAACTCTGGTTTACCAAGAGTAAAGGAAATTCAAGTACTACAAGAATCTGCTGGTGTCTAGGACCAGATAATCACTTTCTCCAAACCCTGAAGGGGCCTACTACTTTATTAATTCAGAGAGGGAAGAAAAAGCATCTTAACAAATCAAAGAAAAAGCCCCTCCCCACCACCCAGAAAATGCTGCTGCTCTCATAAACACCACCTAATCTCAGCCTTCTTCAGTTGCTTGCAGCTCCTTTGTTCACATTCCAAAAAGATACCTAACAGCATGGACATTCAATCACACAGAAATGAACCAAGTAACTGAGTCAAAGCATGCTTGTTTCTTCCTTGCTCCAAACACTAGCATATCAAATGCTTTCTCTAAAATTACTTCCTCAGTTTGAATAAATATCTTCTTGCTGCAAAGCCCCCAATTCTTGGATTGGTCTCAGATGAGCACTTCTGCCTTATGGTAAGTAGGCAAGAAACAGCTCAGATGACCAAGCAGCCCCCTGGGAACATAAGGAGTCTTTTCTTGAAAATCTATTTTGGTACTGCCTCTGAGTCACTTACCTGCACATAAGAAATGAAAGAATAACACAAGGGAGTCAGATGAGAACCAGACAGCTTCACCTGCAGCACAGAAGGAAACCAATGTAACCATAGCAATAAAATGCTTCCCCTATTCGTAGGAAAGTCATTTTCAACTTACCAGCTTTTCCATATTTTTTGGAATTCCTCCAGTGCTCCGACACACCTGGAGATACTAATAAAAAAAGTTCCTAGATTTAGTAGAATACCCAAAGAAACTACAGATGACTCTTTCAGTGAGCCTATGGAGTGTGACTAATCACCCTTACTAGAGAGGTAAAAGAAAAATTCATCAGGAAGCCAAGACACAAAGCTTCCATTCCCCCTCTTTCCAAGTTCCAAAGCTTCCCAGACAACAAGCAAGGGAGGGTTTCTGTTTCTGACTTGGTCAGCTCACTGCTTCAAAAATACTTCAGGCTAAGAGTCTAGAAAACTTCATGCTGCATCTAGAAAACCAGGGACCTGGTTATTTACTCTTTAAAAATGCCAATAAGGGCTGGGAATATAGCTCAGTTGGTAGAGTGCTTGCCTTGCAAACACAAGGCTGAGGGTTCAAATCCCCAGCACCGCAAAAAAAAAAAAAAAAGAAAGAAAGAAAAAGAAAAAGCCAATAAAAAGAGGCTCTCAGTATTTCTACTATAGCAGCTTAGTACTACAACATTAGCTAGAGCTACATATTCTGAGACATGCCTACACTGCTGGTACAATGTAGGATGGTCTTTTTTTTTTTTTTTTTTTTTTTAAATAAAGTTGTCTATGCCTTTCTAAGTACTTAGTATGAATTGTTGATAAAACTAAAACTACCTACTTCCTATAACCTTCTTATTCTACTGAGGACCAGAATACTCCAAGAGCAAGAAAAGAATTTCTTTGAAAGAGCATTCACTTTCTGTCAGGTGCCAAAAACTTCACATAACCAAGGAAATAAGGACCTTTGAAAATAAAATTTACAATTATGTTATCAAGAGTTTTTCCCTGGCCTATGGAGACACCTGTGACCTACTGACCAAACTAAAATGAAACCATGACTTGCAAAGGTAAGGGCAAAAGCTCTTTTTAGGGACATCCTACCATAGTGGGCAGCTACCCCAGAGTTACTTCCTGGCTAGCTGGGGTAGAATAGTGGGAGTCATCTGATGGTATCTTAGCTACTCACATATCTGACAAGAGCTGTAAGGATGGTGTACATTTTGCACAGGTCCTTTAACAGGGTGTCCACACAGCTGCCTGATGGCAGGGCTGTCTGTACCAACTCATGGAAAAACGTAAGCAGAGTGCCCAGTTGTATGATGATGGCTTTCTCAGCAGGATTATTTTGTGGAGTTGCTTGAGAAGAAGCTTCTGCTGGGGGAAATGAAATTGGCATATTTCAACCAGTCTTGTTTTCTAGCTAACAGTAAAGACGAACTAGAAATTAACTAAATACCATTAGTTAGAAAGCTGGCACAGAAATTAGCATTCATTCTGCAGAGTTAATCAATACTAAGTCTGTCATAAACTATTACTACCTTCTTCATCACATCAGAAATCTACCTCAAAAACCAAGTTTAAAAAAAAAAAATAGGAGATTTAGCTCAAGGTCTCCACTTTACACAGTGGTCCAATTTAGATTTTGGCTGGCTTTCCTCTTGTCACAATTCCTGGAACTCCACCTGAAGTCCTCTTACCTGACAGGATTTCTTGGCTCACTTGTCCCTTACGCTTGGTGATCAGCCAGTCCACTTCTTCTAGGACTTTCTCAGCCTGACTCAGAACAAGTAACTGTGGAAGAAAAAAATGCTTGGCATGGTTCACTACACACAGCTGCTGGGGTGATACAACAACCATGGCTTCTATGGTGGGTTACTGGCATCCCAACAAAAGCCACTTCACATGAAGTAGAACGGATGAATGACAAAGCTATTTCCCAAGGAGTGGGATCAATACTTACACAGATAGTGGGGGCAGCTGTTCTCAAATTCACCATTGCAAAGTGATTTGTTTTTTCCACTTCTACATCCTGGAGAGCGAAAAAGAGGTATGACCTAATGGCAGTAATAATGATCCCATGACCTCCATCCCCACACAGGTTGTTATACTGAAGGTTTGCTATAGTACTTCATCTATGTCTCCAAGTTGCCCATGGATGTCCTGGGACAGGTCACGTAGCAGGGTGACAGGACTCTTATACAAAACATGCAGGCTAAAGAGCAAGTTCATCAAGCTCTTGCAAAACGAGGCATCTTCTAGGAGTATGAAGGAAAGACAATTTAAAGGTAAGTTATAACCCAGTCAGGTCCTTTGTGTGAGTGTGCACACACACCTAACCAGAACATGTGGCTTGTCCTGTCCAAGGCACAACCAGCAATCCCAGTGATACACGCATTCCAACCAAATAGCTCCACAACTGTGCCCTTTTATCCATATGTCCAAAAAAGGAAAATATTTCCTATTACTAGTCTTAATCACTGGGTAAAAAGCACTCAGATCAAAACCCCTCTCTTTCTCACCCCACCAAACTGCTATCCTGGCTTTTAAAATCACAGACTACTTTGGTCTAATTCTTAACTTTATCTAAATTGACTTATACAGCATCTGGTTCTTTTGTTTCCCATTATGTTTGTATGATCCTCTTCATGCTGTTGTCAGTAGGTATAGTTAGTTCACTCTCCCTGCTGCATAGTATTCCACTGTGTAGCTATATCACAGTTCCTTTATTCATTCTGTCAATGAACACTTAGGTTTGTTTTCACCTATTAAAATAGTGCTTCATTGAAAATTCTTCCACAAATTTCTTAAGGAATGGAATTACTGAGTTACAGACATATTTAATTTTAGTAATTAAATATTGCCAGTTTTCCAGAGTGGCTATACACCACCAGCATTAAATGAGAGGTCCAACTGCTCTATAATCTGGTCAACAATGGGTATTTTATCCTTTTCCTGTTGACCACTCTGGTGAATATGTAATGGGGAATCTTTTCTAAATTCTACTTTTGTGATGATGATTCTACTATAAACCCTTTAGGTAATGTAGCAGGAAAACTTACCCCGGCTGTTTTCCTTGCAAATCTTAGATGTCCAGGATAACATCTGTACAAACTAAATGAGAAGTCAATAAGATATTAGAGAAATATGCTAAGAATAGGTGTTGTCAGAACAGAAGAGTTCTAGTCCTTTCCAAGTCTAAGCTTAGAAATCCCTGCTAAAATATGTGCAGGCAGCTAAAGTGGAAATCTAAGAACAACAGAAAAGCAAGTTCAAAATTACAAATATTTGTTTTGGTAATGGGGACTGAACCCAGGGGCACTTTACTACCGAGGCACATACCCAGACCTTTTTATTTATTTATTTAGAGACAGGGTTCACTAAGATGCTTATGCCAGCCTTGAACTTGTAATCCTCCTCATTCTCTTGAATTACTGGGATTACAGCTATGTGCCACTGCTCCCAGCAAAATTATAATTATTGGTATGATTCTAAGTTGGTGTATGATTTAATTCTCAACATCTATGCCCTAATTAAGGGCCAAAGGTCCTGGGGAATGGGTCTGAGTTCTTGTATCTGGGTGGTAGTGGTTGTTTTTAATCTTTTTTTTTTTTTTGGTAGGGTTCTTTTTGTCTTTTCTTTTTTAGAACAGGAGCTCAAACCCAGGGCTTTGTGAATGTGAGGCAAATGTTTTGCTGCTGAGCTACATTCCAGTCCTGAGTCCTTGTATCTGCAACTTCCTCTCTCCCACCAAGCTATCACTGAGATCTCTCCGTTTCCTTCCTGGGCCTACACACACTTCAGGCATCTTTAAGGACATCGGGTTAACAGAGATGTGTGGAAGAGTAAGGACCTGACCATAAGGATACAAGAATTAGCTCTTAGGAGCCAAAAGGTCAAAGAAGGTTAGAATAAAGTAGAACAAAGGAAGGAAAAAAAGAGAGGCAAGGACTTCAACTTGATTTCCTTGCAGATCAGGAAAAAGATGTAGTAGAGGCATACAGGATCCCCTAGCACCTGGGGATGCTCTTTATCATCCTGGGGAAATTACTCATGATGGAGACCCAAATATATGGCCTTTCTTACTCTTTGTGTGTGCATACGAGCATGTGTGCACACACACATGGGGGCACAATTCTAAGTATATGAGGGCACACCCACATAAATACATACAATGTATCTATCAGAATGCTTTATGTTTTGGGTCTATAGCCAATACTCTTCTGACTTAAAACATCCTTTGTTGAATTCTCCCCCAAACTCAGTACCAGGTAAGTGCTGAGAAACCCAGTTGCTGAATGTCAGCTACCTTCTTCATAATTAGAATACTTTAAACTTAGAAAAGAGAAACACCAAGACTGGGGAAGAACACAGATTAAGAATGTTAAAGGCATCAAAGATGTGAGTTTTTTCTATAATGTACAGCTTACCCTTGATAGTGACCAACAAAAGTACATATCCTTATATGGTTGCATGTTATGGAGAAATACTATGTAGGAAAATACATCTTTATAGTTTTATTAATTTGAGTAGAAATTAAATACATTTAAAATAAGCTAGATTTCAAGAGGATATTCAGAGTTATCTTTTACTATGCAACACTCCTTGCCTTCTGAAGGCTGGTAAATGGGATTGAACAAGCAGTGCTAGTACCTGAGGAGAGGAGGGCTCCAGTAGCTTGGACAAGTTGGAGAGAACATTAACTAGGAGAAGGGCTTCTTTGCTATTAAACTCTTCCTCTTCACTGCTAAGTAAATTCAACAAGGACCTCTGAGGAAGGAAAATGTGCACAGAAACATTAGCAGATATATTCTAATCAGGGAGAAGAGACATCTAGTCAGGCATTCCTCAGACTTTGACAGATCTAAAGCTACCAAAATTCCAACAGGACAACATCTGAAAATGAACTTGTACTGAACCTGTTTTCAACTATAAACCTGAGAAACCTCTTGAAAACTATGAACTCTTTCCTCTCCAGCTTCCCACCAGGTGTATATTAGTAATAAACAGCTTACCATTTCTGGTGGTTCTCATCTCCTTGAAGCCTATCCACTAAACTCAGGTTTAGACCAAGCCCCAAACCCAGCATTCCCTACAGACCTTCTAACTGAAATACTATATATTTTTTCATTTGTCTTTCCCTACCACAATGTAAACTTCATGAGGACAGGAATTTCTTTTGTTCCCTGCTATATCCCCAGCAACAGTTCCTCACACACAGTAGGAAATTTAAAATTTGTTAAATAAATGAAATCCTTATGATAGAACATCTTGACAGTTTGACAATTCATTAGAAACTAACAAGTTCCACTGTCCAGTCTTTATGTAATCTGACAAAGCTTGACCATACCATAGACTCAGAAATGAAAAACACATCTATCTGAGCTATCTCTTCCTCTCATCTCAAACAGTGGTCCTTGGAGGCAACAGATAGGAGTGGTTTGGATAAAATACACATTCTCATTAGGATCCTTTTAAATGTATTATCTTTCATTTTAAGAACTGTTCCACTGCTTCCGTGACCCAGAAAAAACTCCTATTTGTTAACATTCTGAGCTTTGTAAGAACCCCTCAGGCCAATACAACAGCTTCTCACCTGAAACTGCCGGATCTGGAAAGCTGCTCTTTGAGTGACACTGACATCTGCATCTTCTCCCTCTTCTCCTTCCTGATCTGTGACATCTAGAAACAGAAAAGAACTATCTGCATTCTGTGTTGGCCCTTAAAATAGCTAAAATTTAAGAGAGTCAAAAAAGTCTGGAGGCAGATTTAAATGTATTTCTAAAATTCTTCAGGTTTTTTAGATTCTATTTTCTAGTTGCTATTTAAGTGTAATCCATTAAGTATGACCCTGAATCCACCAGCTGTTACTCCTCAACATTAGGACTGCTCTCAGGTGTCCTCTGGTAGGCGAACAAATACAATTAAGGAGCACGGGTAAGGAGAAAACACCTAGAACAATAAATTTATTGACACTGAAATGCCCACCTAATGCCCTGAGGAACTGCTGGATCTTGGGCTGATAGAATTGCTGCACAGCACTGAATATCTTCTGCATACCCTCCAAGCAGAGCAGTGAGATACTCTTTCCTTTTTCTTTCTTTGCTGACTCTTCCACTGAAGTAGGGATTGAAATGTACCTCCACAGCAAGACACTGAAAGTGGAAGGTGTGACAGATCACTTTTAAAGGCTGGACCATTAAGGTAAATTTACATACGGTAAACTTTGTGTCCTGGAAGTGAACAGTTCTATGGTTTTTTAAAAGCTTATACAGGTGTGAAATCTCACAATCAGGGCATTTCCATCATTCCAAAAGTTCCCTGTGTTCCTTGATAGCCAACACTCTCCACCCATTTCCAAGCAATTACTGATCTGATTTTCTGTTCCTACAGTTTGACTTTTTACAAAATACATAAGTGACATCATTCAACATATAACCTTTCGAGTCTGGCTTTGTTAACCCAGCCTATGCTTTTGAGATTCACCTATGTTGCATATATTAGTAGCTTGTTCTGTTTTTCTGCTGAGCAGTTTTCCGTTGTGTGGATATATCATAGTTCATCCACTGAGCAACTGGGATTCTTTACACATTTTGCTGTTACAAATAAAGCTGCTATGAATCTTTGTGTGCAAGCCTTTATATGAATAGCTGCTTTCATACACAGCAGGTTAGGTAGATCTTATGGTAGGTATGTACTTTTCTTTTTTCTTGCTACCAGGGATTGAACCAGGGGCACTTTACCACTAAGCCACATCCCCATTCCATTTTTTATTTTGAGACAGGGTCTCACTGTTGCTTAGGGACTCACTACATTACTGAGGCTGGCCTTGAACTTGCAATCCTCCAGCTTCAGCCTCCTGAGTCAGCAGTATTACAGGCATGTGCCACAACACCTGGTGTTCACTTAACTTTTGAAGTAACTGTCACACTGTTTTCCAAAGTGGCTGTACAATTCTAAACTCCCAACAGTGTACACACTTTGATATGGTTAATCTCTTAATTTTAGACATATCAGTAAGTGCTTAGTGTTATTTCACTATGACTTTGGTGTGTTTATCTAAAGGCCATGCTATTTGTGTGCTTATCTACTATGTCTACAATATTTTTCTGAGACTTTTATCATGAATTTATGTTGAATTCTAATTTTCTATACCTATTGAGATTATCCAGTTTTATCCTTCAGTTTGATATGTGAATTACATTCACTGGTTTATAGAACTAACCTAATTATTTTCACCTAATTATATTACTCTTCACATTGTTAAATTTAATTTGCTAATCTTTTTTGCATCTACATTCATGAGGGAAATTCATCTGCACATAATCCTTTTTTCTTACAATGTCTTTTTTGGGTTTGGTTATCAGTGTAATACTAGTCTCATTAAATAAGAACATGTTCTCTCTCTCCTATTGTCTGGAAGAGTTTATACAGAATTGGTATTATTTTTTCCTTAAATGTGGCCTAGTGGCTGGTTTTGTTGTTGTTGGTTTTCTTTCTTTTTTTGGTACTAGGGATTGAACCCAGAGGCACTTAACCACTGAGCCACATCCCCAACCCTTTTTATTTTGTATTTTGAGACAGAATCTCACTAAGTTCCTAAGGGCCTTGCTAAGTTGCTGAAGCAGGCCTCAAACTTGTGATCCTCCTGCCTCAGCCTCCCACTCTGCTGGGATTACAGTTATAGGCGTGCACCACTGCACCCAGCTAGCCTAGTGTTTTAAGAAGAAAAAAATTTTTTTTCAGGGCGGGGGGGGGGGGGGGGTTTACCACAGATTGAACTCAGGGCCACAATCACTGAGTTACATTCCCAGCCCTTTTTAAATTTTATTTAGAGACAGGGACTCAATGAGTTGCTTAGCACCTTGCTATTGCTGAGGCTGGCTTTGAACTCTCGATTCCTCTCAGCCTCCTGAGCTCCTGGAATCATAGGTGTGTGCCACCACGACTCGTTTGAGAGAACACTTTGAACCCCAAGTTCAAATTCTTTTGGAGAAGCTGGATTTACTCATGTTATCTATTGCTTCTTGAGGGAGTTTTCAAGAAATTTGGCTGTTTAACTCATTAAGCAGCTATCGATTTTTCTAAAATTTTTTAATTTGTTCTAATTTGTTGTACATAACAATAGAATGCATTTACATATTTTGCTGGACCATAACTAAATGGAGTATAATTTCTCATTTTTCTGATTATATATATTGTAGGATCACACTGGTCATGCAGTTATCAATTTTTAACAGCTGTAGAATCAACAGTGATGTCCCCTTACCCTCACTTTTGGTATTTGTACTTTATGTCTTCTCTCATCCTGACTAGTCTGGCTAAGGCTTATTAAATTTACTCATCTCACAAAAAATAGTTTCTTTTTCTCTATTGCTTTCACTTTCATTGTCAATGACTGTGCCTGTCATTATTATGTTCTCCCTTCTGCTTACTCTCATTTTAATTTATTTTTTCTGTATTTTCTTAATGTATAAGCTTTTATGTAATGAGATTTTTTTTTTTTTTTAAACTGCTATAAATTTCTACCTAAGCTGGGCGGGGTGGCACATGCCTATAATCCCAGCAGCACAGGAGGATCCCAAGTTCAAAGACAGCCTCAGCAATCAGAGAGGCCCTAAGCAACCTAGGGAGACCCTGTCTCAAAATAGAAAAAAATAAAAGGGTTGGGGATGTGGCTCAGTGGTTCAGCCTCCCTGGGTTCAATTTCTGGTACCAAAGAACACCTACACTGTAGCTGGATCACACATATTTTATATGCTACATATTCATTATTATCCTTCAAAGATGTTTTCTAATTTCCCTTATGACTTTCCCTTTGACCTTTGACTAGGAGTTAAAGAAGTACATTTAATTTTCAAATATATGAGGATTATCCTACTATCTCTATTACTTCTTTTTAGTTCTGTGTGTTTAGAGAACTGATCTCTATTTTTAAAAATTTCTGGTTTATTTTACAGTCCAAAGTATATCTTGGTGACTATATCATGTATATATTAAAAAGACTTGTATACGTGGAAGTGGCTGCTGAATGATCTAAGTCAATTAAGTCAAACTGGAAGTCAGTGTTAAGGTCTTTTACCTCTTGATTTTCTACTGACTAGTCTTACTCATTATTGATAGATGGCTGATAAAGAATTTGTCTTCAGTTTTATTGGTTTGTTTTTTTCCCTTTTATGTATTTGGGGTCTTTGTCAGGAACACGTACATTTAGAATTATTATGGCCTACTTGATGAATCATTTTTGTTTGTTTTGGCTGTGCTGGGGAAGGAATCTTGCACCTTAAGCAGGCTAGGCAAGCACTTTACCACTGAGCTACATTTCCAACCCTGATGAAATAATTTATTCATCATTTAATAATATCCTTCCCTCCATTTTATGCAACTAACAACCTACACCAAAGCAGGATTAGGAAAAAAAAACCCAACACCACTCTCAAGGTATGCCCAACCTCAAATCACCTTCATTCACATTCCCAATTTTCTCTCTTCAAGAATCCACCACATTGGTAAGCAAGTCAACAAGTTTCTGAGAGTGGGAGTGGCTTACCGAGTTATGTCGCAGAGGTTCTGAAAGATCTTGTCTGGGTTTTGTCCATCAGGGCCACTCACATGTCCTGTTTCTTTTAGCTGCTGCACCTTCTGCAGAGCAACATTAACTACATAGCGCATAAACTCATTGTTGGACCTCAGAACTGACAGGCTCTCTTCATGACTTTGGGTACTATCCCTAGAGAAAGAGAGCAGGGAAAAAGATTCCTCTTTTACTACTGCAATCTGTAATTAGGCTTCCTAGGGACTGTTCAGAACAGCAGCACCTTTAAATGGCAGACTCCACAAAGCCTTTGCCAGAGTTACTGCCATGGCAGTACAATCATTCTTAGTGTTGTCTGATTTTCTCTCCCTCCTGTAATCCTTACTTTGATACAATTTAAATGTCTAAGTTTTTCAGGTTTTTTTTGTTGTGCCTTTGATTTTTTCAGTTTTTTTCTTTTTTCCCCTTGATATGCTGTGTTCAGCCTTTTTACGTAGATTTTCTTACAATACTTTTGGAATTCATCCTCCTTGTTAGTCCACTGTTTCTGCTTTTTAATAAGTTGAAGCATCTCTTTAAAACACCTACTTATGACTATCCAGCTTTCCTTTCAAGAAAATGTAAGCCTCCTTAGATTTCTTACTCCATATATAGCAATATTTGTGAATCTAAACTAAGTAATACAAGTGAACCTGCACATGCAGTATTATATTTACTGGGCTGCTATCTTTACACACTCAAGTAGAACCTTACCTGAACAGAGCAGTAAGAAGATCAGACACAAATTTCATGGACAAAAAACTATCATTTGTTTTGTTGGTCATTTTAGCTTTGCCTTTACCAGCTTTTTCACTAAGGATGTCAGAGAGTTTCTTGTGACACATGAATAAGCTCAGAACCTCCTCAAATTTATTCTTACTGTGTAGAAGGAACAAACAAACATCAGGATTATTATGCCTTGATGCTACATACAACAATAAGGAAATCACAATGCTTCTTAAAATGTCATATTTTAGACATAACATTCTAAATGACTGAACCTTCATTAACAGCATTCTCAATCACATTCCTCTATCTATCTAGGTTCCATTCCCCCTTATTTAAAGCAGAACATGAAAGTCCAATACTAGCACAAATAAATTTTTCTATTAAAATGGGGAATACTTGAGTTCAAGGTCTGGGGAGTTTTGAATAAATGAAAACCTGCTAGAAGACAAAATTCCTGAGTGGCATATTCTTTAGTGTTCTCTGATAGAAAGAAAATAGTTTGGTCTTATGCTAGACTTCTGTTTAAAAGAAAGGTCTGTGGTCTATTTAGTGCCTAGCATTCAGTGCTAAGAGTTAAAAAAAAAATCATATCCATTTGTTCTAATATTCATAATATATTCATCAAATACAAATGGAGTCATAGTAATACCTTACCTGAAATTACTTATGGAGAAATTATATTCTATTAGAACCTCACAAACTCCCATCACAAGAAATGCAGAGATATTATTTTTGATACCAACACCAGTACTCTGAGAAAAATCTGCTGATTTATCCTAAAAAAAAGATAAATATATTAATATGCTAACTTACTAATAACTACATTATTCAATACATGGAGGACTTAGCCATTACCAGTTCAAAGTCTTCTAGCTCACTCTTAATCATTCTACTAGTAATAGACTCCAATATATCATCTAGTTCTTGGTAGAATCCCTCTTCTTCCTCCTCTTCTCCCTGTTGCAGAGGCATCACTCTACTCTTATACCAGGCCAAACAATGCTGAATACAACACAACAGATAATCCTGCAGAAAAACACAAATAAGTAAATAAGATTCCTGAGTGTTAAGGGATAACCCAAGACACTACTGATATAATCAGCAAATAATTTTTAAGAAAGCTTAAGTAAGTTATTTGTTGGCATTACAACTTAAGTCGACCTGAATTTAGAAACTGGGAAAACTTATTTGATCGAACAGGCATTGTTTTATAAACCTTTCTCAAAGAAACTGGTCTCATAAAGTAGCTGCTATTTCAGAATGCAACATTAGATATGTTGTCTTTAGTTAGACAGAAAAACCCCTGGAGCCAGGTTGTGAAGTTAAATGTTTTCTAATTCCTTTTGAGTCCCATAGGCTATTCTAAACATAGGGGATTTATGTTGAGGAAGCGGCCCAGGCTGGAAACAAAAGGCATGGAACAAAAGGCATACCAAGACAGGTTATGACAATTGAAAGACTCCCCTCCCCCACTGACATGATTTCTAGGTCTCTGGGGCAGGAATTTTCAGTTTTTGTTCTGTCTTTCTGATGCGAGGTAAAAGAAAAACAACCCATCTTAGCTCTTCTAAAGGTCTGACAGAGTGACAATCTAGCTCAACCTAAACCATATATTCTCTCCAACTAATCAGGTCCCTGGATTCGTCAACTTCCAGGTGTCATCTCCATTCTAAAATATATGTATTTAAATACCCTTATTTAATGTACATAATCAAAGATAAGATGTTCCTTAAAAGTGGCAGATGCCATGATTTAGCAAAGTGCTAACATGAAGCTATTTTACCAATAGATACAAGGTGCTAATGGGTCAGAAATTATTTATTCATTTGGGTATTGGGGATTGAACCTAGGGGCACTTAATCACTGAATCACATCCCAGTGCTTTTTAAAAAAATTTTATTTTGAGACAGAGTTTTGGTAAGTTGCTGAGGCTGGCCTCCAACTTGGCAATCCTCCTGCCTCAGCCTCTGGAGTCCCTGGGATTACAGGCATGCACCACCATGCCTGGCATTCAGCAATGATAAGCAGGGAAGATTTCAGAGTAAAAATTCATTGCAAGAATTAGGAAGAAAGCTCCACAGGGAAAGTAATTTCTTTCTGAAGATCAATCCTATCGTTACCAGTAAAAATAATAGTTGTAGGAGGAATAAAAATCTCACCAATGGTTCTTGTAGAGAGATCTGATCCCCTTGGGTCAAAATACAAGCTTCTAATTTCAGGGGAGGCAGTACATCAGGTTTTGGCTCATAGAACTGTTTTAACTGTGTATAGCAAAGGGAAAAAAAAGTCATCATTGTTCATGAATACTTTTTCACTCTTTTTTTGGTACTGGGGATTGAACTCAGACACCTTACCACTGAGTTACAACTCAGTCCTTTTTTATTTTGAGAAAGGGTCCACTACATTGCTAAGGCTGGACTTGAACTTGTGAACCTCCTGCCTGAGGAGTTTATAGGCAAACACAACCATGCCTGGCTACTTTTCACTTTTTTTTAACTGGTCAAGCTCAGATTATTTCATATCTAATGCTTTCTAAGACATATTCCTCAAGTGTCTGAAGAATAGTACAGCAAAATTTATATTGCTTTGGCTCACCTAGATCATTTGGCCCTTGCTTCAGACACAGTACTGATAAGAGACAACTTTCCTATTTCACTTCCAGCACACACCCTCACACCAATTCCTAAACTTGCATAGGAAATGAGCATTTTCAGCATAGTGTGGTAGTTAAGATTATAGGCTCTAGAGTGAGATAAGCTAAGTTCAAAATACTAGTACCACCACTCATTACTGATTTTGATAAAGCTATCTATACCTTGGTTCCTCATTTGAAAAATAAGTATACTGTTACTATGAATGCTATATAAGGATTAAACATGACAACAGATGTAAAGAACTTTAAGCACTACTTGGCAAACAGAACTGAAAAAAATGTTGGCCATTATTCATTTTTTTCCTTTTCCTTTTGAAATCTGTATTTTAACCTCAATTGTGAAGCGCTCTATGCCTTCAAACATACTTTTATATTTCTGCTAAATATGTGAATGCAGATTGACTGATCATTAAAATTTGAAAGATATTATTAATCAGGATCTATGTTTTATACAGTACCAAGGTGAAGGCCCAATGAAAAGCTTTTTGGATAGCAAAGGACCTTCCAATTATACATCTGAGAACTTAATTTCAAATGGAGCTTCTTCAGAATTATCACAAAACAATGACTGAGAGAGAGTTAGCAAGCAAGCACACAAGGTTATTTTCTACCAAAATGATGGACTAAGGGTCTACAAGAACCTTCCTGGTAAAAGAACAATAAAAATTACTGGCAGGGTTGGAGATAGAGTTCAGTTGGTACAGTGCATGCCTAGAATGCACAAGGCCCTGGATTCAATCTCCAGCACCACAAAAAAAAAAAAAAAAAAAAAATTTTTTTTACTAGTTTTTTTTTTACTGGCATATGAATTATATCTTTTTTTTTTTTTTTTTTTGTGGTGCCAGGGATTGAACCCAGGGCCTTGTGCTTGCAAGGCAAGCACTCTGCCAACTAAGCTATATCCCCAGCCCTGAATTATATCTTAATAAAGCTATTAAAGATTCAAATCAGTGCTTAATTAATGTTGACAGTAAAAAGATCTTATTTATACCAGATATTTTCCACCTGAAATCTTCTCATCTTGATGGTCCTTTGAAATATTTCATAATTTTAAAACATTTTTTTACACTGAAAAGTACAGAAAAAAACCTAACAGATATCCATGTATGTGTCACTTGGATTGAACAGATGTCAACATTTTGCTGTTCTTACTGTAGATTTTTTCTTTCTTTCAGAAAGAAAACATAATGGATATAGGTGATGACAGCATTTGTAAATGGTTCCTCAAAAGGTCTCTGACTTAAAATGCAGACTGTTAATTCACAGGGATAACAGTTCAATCGCGACAATATGGCAGATAGTAAGTGGTAACTGACATAAAACAATCCAGAACAGCATGACATATCACAGGCAACACAGCACAACATATCAATGTATTAGTTGGGAATTATTTTGTGTTTTGAAGTCTAGAAAAATCCAATGGCTTCTCAAAGTCTCATTGGTTTCCCTGTATTATACACAAATATATTTTACCTGTGAGAGCAGAGTCTGCATGATTGAGTTAGCCAGTTGAGAGTTCCTTCGAAGAACATCATAGAACCCCTAGAAATAACAGAGAACAATCTCTTTAACAGAAATACTAGTGATTTAAACAATCATAATTTTAAAATACTATTTTTAGCCTACTCTTAGTTCTTTGATAAAGATGAAAACTATTTGCTAGAGGGAAAATGGTTTAGAAAATTTAGATTACTTGTCTACACTGAGATATTTTATCACCAATAACTGGGTTAATGATCTCACCATAATCCTCACTTTTAAAAATTAAAAAAAAATTTTTTTTGTACCACAGCCCATGGGCACTTAACCACTGAGCCACATCCCCAGATATTTTTTTGCATTTTATTTAGAGACAGGGTCTCACTGAGTTGCTTAGGGTCTCCATAAGTTGCTGAGGCTGACTCTGAAATTGAGATCCTCCTGTCTCACCCTCCCATGCTGCTGAGATTATAGGTGTTTGCCACCACAACTGGCAATCCTCACAATTTTTAAGCAAAGGGTCACTTCGGGGAGTACTTTGCCCTTTCAAAGTCAGGGATGTTCTAAGCGTCTATTCTTTTTGTCTCATCCTGTACTAGTAGTCTTTCCTTTTAGGACATTCTTCCCACGTACTTTACAGAGCTTCAAGGCCCTAAATACCCAAATGCAAATGATCATGACATTATTCCCCTATCTAAAATTTCCCAGTCTTGGTAAAAATTACTCAGCCTAAACTCTTGGGGAGAACTTTATTTCTGGAACCTGACAAAGAGGTTGTACAACTTACCTGTGAGAAAAAGCAAATGATAACTGATCAAAAACTTTTTGTTTCAAAAAAAGAAATGAGCCGGGCGCAGTGGGAGGCTGAGGCCCGAAGCAACTCAGTGAGACCCTGCCTCTAAATAAAATAAAATACAAAAATAAGGCATGGTGGTTAAATGCCCCTGAGTTCAATCCCCAGCACCCAAAAAATAAAAAAAAAAAATAAAAAAAAAAAAAGAAATGAAGGAAGATTAGCCCCTTTTAGGCATTAATATATTTTACTGGGCATAATAATAAAAAAATGCTTTGTCTTGGCACCAAAATCTACAGGCAAATTAAAGAAAACACACAGAAATAGTATGCATAAAGGAGGCAACTGAACAATTGGTTAACCTGAAGGGAAAAAGTTAGCACCTTATAATATTCACATAAATTCCAGATGAATTAAGTAACTAAACATAAAAAACAAAAGCCAAACCAAAAAAAAAAAAAAAAAAATCCTGACGAGGAGAAAATGTTAGTGAATGTTCACAGGAAGAATACAGACTCTACATAAAAATACTATGTATCTCAAAGGCGGAAAAAAAAGATTTGGCACAATGCTTGCTTAGCAAGTGCAAGGCCCTAGGTTTAATCCCCAGTATCCTCCTACACATGTATAAATTGATTTAAGACAAAAATTATTTCTATAGCTCTAAAAGGATCATTATTGATTTTAAAAAGCAAGTAAGAATCTGGCATACACTTACAAGAAATATGACAAAGAAGTGTTTACATCAATACATAGAGTTCTTTATAAACAAATGAAACAGAGAAAGTACTGATGAATAAATGAACTCTGATACCCTAACAGGTTTAGGTATCTATGATTCCTTTCAAATTCATCTTTTCTTGGTATATGAATGACTGCAGAAAAGTCACACAGGATGTCTAAGACTGCTTCAAGATTGGCCCTTGTAGGCTGGTGACTGGAAATTTAATTGCTAAACTGATTCTTATACTGACACAAAACTTTCCCTAAATGATAAGAGTGGCTCAATGTGCTTAAACTGCATAAACAATATAATTTATACTGAAATGTTTTGGTTCTCAAAGTCTGGAATTTTAGTACATGCTAGGCAAAGGGAACTTATGTGACCAGCCCCCCAAAATGTTGGGTGCCAAGTATTACACTTTGCACAAGTCACAATTCATTTGCTTGGGGAATTAAATGAATCCTATGCAATCCCACTTGAGGAGAACTCTTAAGACTCTTGTGCCTGATTTCCTCCTGACTTCATTCCCTGCACCTCTTCCTATTACGAATTTTGCTGTAACAAATCTTAGCCATAAGAATATATATATGCTGAGCTCTGAGAGTCCTTCTAGTGACATCTTCAGACTGGAGTAGTCTTAAGGACCCCCAATATAATGCATAATTGTTCTAACCCCTTTAGTTGAAAAGACTGTTCTTTACCCAATGACCTTGGGGTCTTTGTAAAAATTCAACCTTTCACTTTTTCAATTGTTCTGACCATTCTAGATCCTTTTCATTCTATTTCAATTTTAAAATCAACTTCTTACTTTCCACACACACAAAAAAGTCATCTGGGTTTCAGTAGAAGCTGCAGTGAATCCACGTTATTTGAGACTTAAAACATTGACAATATCAAGCAAGCTGTGAACATGTCATATCTTCCCTTTTATTTAGCTTTAACTTCACCCAGCAAGTCTTTGAGGTTTTTACTATACATATTTTGCACATCTCTGTTATATTTAGCTTTAAGTATTTCTTTTGTTATTTATTTTAAATATTTCCACTTCTAATTATTCAATGCTAATATACAGAACTAAAATTAATTTTTTACATGGTTATTCATCTTATATCCTAGAACCTTACTGAACTCATTTCTGTAGATCCTTTAGTATTATCTATACCACTCAAATCAAGATTGCTTTACTTCTTCCTTTTAAATCTGTATGCCTTTCTATTGCTTGCACTGCCGCATCAAATAGCACCTCCACTACAAAGATGAACAGAAGTGTTAAGAACAAATACCGTTGTTTCTGATCATAGTTTTGAAAAAGCATTCATTCTTTTAATGTTAGTTGCCCTTAATCAGAATGAAGAAGTTCCCTTCTAATCCTAGGATGCTGAGAGTTTCTGAAAGACTGTATCATAAAGGGGTGCTGAGCAAAGATTTTTTAATGATTAAAAAAAATTCAGGAGCTAGAGGTGTGGCTCACTGGTAAATCACTTGCCTAACATGGGCAAAACCAAAATAAAAATAATAGTGCTTGCAAAGGTGTGCTATGAGACCAAAAATTCTAATCTTTGATCCAGAAATGAAGTCAAACATTCGCTCACAGTAGAAAAACTAGAAACATCAGAAATGCTCCAAATAAACAGTTAAATACTCTATATTAAAAAACAAACATACAATTTGGCATTAAAAATCATGTTGCCAGATGGGCACAGTGGAGCACACCTGTAATCGCAGGTACTTATGAGGCTGAGAGGCAGGAGGATTGCAAGTTCAAGGCTGGCCTTGACAACTTAGTGAGACCCTGTCTCCAAATAAAACCAAATTTTGAAAAAGATCTAGGAATGCAACTCAGTGGTAGAGTGTTCCTGGATTCACCCCAGTTCCACCAAAAAAAAAAATCAAAGAAAATTTAATGAATTGGGAAAATGATTACAACTTAATGTTGAAAAAAATCTACATAAATCTCATTTCAATTTTGCATAAATATGTATAAATGGATGGGAGGATTAGCAATACTACTAAAACAGCATTTTTGTATTTTTTCTGTATTTTCTACAATAACCCTAAAAATTCAGTGTCTGACAACTCCTGTAGCTCAGTAAGTGTTATTTTAAGATGTCAAATGAAGGTATAATAGTTGCTCCCTGAAATAACTTAAACTTGTTTAGAATACCTCATGTTCTCTACTACTTCCATGAAACATTCGTGCTGAAATATTTGACTGAATTACTAGATGCTAGAAATGTACTTCCACACCACACATTTCTGTTCCCACTGAGTTATACGCTAATACAAGTCAGTAGTTGTAACTGTCCTTTTTATTTGATAACTATACCACCATTACAATTATGTGATTTAATTAGACATTCTATAAGCAGCTGAAAACCAAATGCAAAAAAGAAAAAACTTGTTCTGATAAAAACTAAGCTGTTTCAGAAAGACTTTAAAACCAATTTCTGATGAATTAGATACAAGAAAACTATAAAAAGCTAGGGAAAAAACAACCCATCTAAAAGGTTTCTGCACCAAGTCTGTGTATAGGTTATATTTTTACTCCACTTTAGGTAAACAAAAATTGGAAGTTACAGACAATACATTAAGGGTATTGTTTGGACGAGGGACAAGACGTTACATTATGGCAAGTTTGGTCTTAAAAGACTGGCAAGTTAATAGTACATTTAAATACTTCAAATTAAAAGTTAAGGTGTAGTAAGTAACATTTATGATTCCTCACTTTAACTTTTTAACAAAATACAATTATTTTTTAGTCATTGGTAGACTTTATTTTATTCATTTATTTGTATGGGGTACTGAGAATCGAACCCAGGGTCTCACACATACTAGGCAAGTGCTCTACCACTGAGCCACAACCCCAGTCCTCACTTTATCTTTTTGACTCACTGTCACAATCTGCTGGTCCTAATTGCATAAAGGTGTGTCTAATGTTTTTGTTTGTTTTTTAGGTACCAGGGACTGAACGCAGGAGTATTCCACCACTGAGCCACATCCCCAGCCCTATTCTGTATTTTATTTAAAGACAGGGCCTCACTGACTTGCTTAGCACCTTGTTGCTGCTGAGGTTGGCTTTGAACTCTTCCTGCCTCAGCCTCCTGCACCACTGGGATTACAGGTGTGCACCACCATGCCTATCTAATATATTTTTATAACCAGGAAAGAAATTAATTTCTTTGCTGGGGGTGGGTAGGTTTGCTACATTCCACTCTACTGACTTACCTCATAAAGCATAAGTCGAACATCAGCCTGCTGGCCTAAACATCTCCTCAAACTATCCATGATCTCAAGGCAAAAAGTTTCATTAGCAACAGAATTGTAACGGCTGTGAATATCCACGTGAACCTGAAAGGAAGAGAGGCCAATTCATGTTCATCTTAAGTAGTTTCCATTAAGGAGTAAAATAAGACTGTTTTTGGTCAAAGAAACAGACTGAACTGAAACCCAGAACTGACCTAGACACTATAATCACTACCATACAGTGGTGTTGCTCTTACTCTGAGATAAATCAATTTTCAAGCCTTTTAACAAAATTAACTTTTTTCCCCATTCCTTAAGGTTTCCTTGACAATGTCAGCTGCTTAGGAGACACTAATTATCTTATCTTATTAGAATACAGCAATCAGAATATACATGATTTTATTTAAAAGGCCTAAGACTTTCTTAAATATCTTTAATAGCTAAAAGAATCTACTTCTTCCACAAATTCCAGAAATGTTTAGAGGTAGAGACTTTTGTTTAGAAATGAATATGACAAAGAACTGACATTCTTTGACTTCAAATAAAACTGGCAATTACAAAGAATTTCTTAATCCTAATTTCAGATATAGTAAGACAGTTCATACAGTCTGGGGTCAAATCCTAGTTCTACCCTTTACTGGTTATACAAATATAACCTTGGGGCCTGAGGATATAGCTCAGTGTTAGAGTACATGCCGAGCATGTGTGAGACCCTGGGTTCATGAACATCCCCTAAAGCAATAAATAAACAAACAAATAAATAACCTTGGGCAATTTATTTAACCTCTATCAGTCTTAGTTTCTTTACCCTTTTTTTCTTTTATTTCTTGTGGTGCTGGGGATTGAACCCAGGGCCTTGTGCATGCAAGGCAAGCACTCTACCAACTGAGCTATATCCCCAGCCCTCCTTATCCTTAAAATGGGAACAATAAATGGGGTAAAAATAAACGACACCCCCTATTCCTCATATTTAATTTAAACTATATTACTGACAAGTTTTATACAGTTATACTAGAGCAATAAAGGATTCCTAATGAACTTGCTAATTATGTCTATTCATTAACTCTGTAAGACATCATTTAAATCATGAAGACAATTTTGCTGCTCCAAAGTTCAGATTATGAAATTACAATAAAGTTTCATTTTCTCAGATTACATGGTTTAATGGTACAAAGTAAATAAACTCACTTTCTTTAAAATTGGGTATAATACCTAGCTTCAGACAATGGTAGTTAAGAATAAATGAGATAATAAATGTAAAGCACTTAAGTACAGTGTCTAGCACAGTGATATCCAAGAGAAAGATTATGAACCACAAATATAAGCCACTTATGTAATTTTAAAATTTCTAGTAGCCACATCAAAAATGTAAAAGGTAAAAGATGAAGTTTTAATATTTTATTTAACCCAAGATCACAAATATTATCTCAACATAAAATGAATATAAAAAATAACTGAGATAAGTATTAATTGATACCACTACCATCATCATCTTCATGATAAAACCCAATTTCAAGATCATTCTTAAAACTATAATAGGAATTTTTAAAAAGCAGTTTTCATATCATTGGCTTCTGCTTCAATGCTCAAACTTAAAAGTCAGTGTGAAAGATCCTTACCTGACTGACACCAATAGACTGACTGCACTGAGAGGATGACAGGCTGCCTAAAACTTTAAAGTTCTTCAGGAGCAGCAAAAACCCAGCAACTGCAGATTTTCGGGCATCAAGCTGGCTAGCTCAGGAATACAGAGAGGAAGGATAATAAACAGCATTAATTTTACAGGAATATGAATATCCAGATAGTTCCACACAGAAAAGGAATACATACAAAGAATGAAGCACAAGCCAGGCATGGTGGTGCACACCTATAATCCCAGCAGTTCAGAGCCTGCGGCAGAAGGATGGAGTTTAAAGCCAGACTCAGAAATAGTGAGGCACTAAATAAGAACTCAGTGAGACCCTGTCTCTAAATAGAATACAAAATAGGGATGGGGATGTGGCTCAGTGGTCGAGTACCCCTGAGTTCAATCTCTGGTACCCCTCACTCGCCCCTCAAAAAAGAATGAAGCACAAAACAAACAATTTATATTTTCAAATTAAGGCATCAGCTGTTTATATCTGTACTTTCTTCTATCCTGCTCTCAACTCTTTGTGGGGATAAGAATTAGAGTGATGGGAGGTCATAAAATGGGCTGCTAACTCAAATATAAGTACTGAATGGCAAAGGAAATTGCTTAGTTTTTCTGTGTCCAAAGAAGTGCTTCTTTTCACAGACTCCCTTTCTTCATAAAGGAGTGCACTAGTGCCAAGCAAACCTTCTATCCAGAAAAATGACACATGCTTCTACAGGCTGAGACTCAATGATTAATTCACGTTACACATTAATTCATGTTATACATTCTACAACATGCAGTTTTGGTTAGGTGAGGATTAATACAAAACTGACAATTCTAGAACAGGGATAATAGCAGCAGCATATGTTCCTCTGAATATCTGTAATATCACATGATTGATGTGATATTAATTGGTCATCTTATTCTCCAAATACCAAATGCTTTATATATATTACTCTTTTTTAGAATATAGTATTACCATCCCTGGTCCCTGACCACAATTCTGATATTCACTAAAACTGAAATTCTTAAGTATGTTCTTCTTAACTAAGATACTTTACCCTTTGGAACTATTACCAGCTCAGGCTTCAGAGAATTTGGCAATGGAACTTCTTCCTGAAGCTTATTCTAGGAGTAGTGTAACACAGTACTTGAGACCACAAACTTTGATGTTAGATTACTTCCACCATCAACTACTGCTGGACTTTTGGAAAGCCAGTTATCTTCTCTAATCCTGTTTCTTTATCTATAAAATGGGAACTGAAGTATTTTTCACTTCACTGTGTTGCTCTGAAGACTAAATGAAAAGCATGTAAAACATTTAGCATAATGCCTTACTTGATGAGAGTGCTCTGCTGGGTTAGGAATTTCATGTGAATAGGTGGTACTGTGAGATGGCAAAGACAACTTTTAGGACCAACATTAGAAGGTATAACTTCCTATGATTTCAAGGAATGCTACATACCTGGCAAACATAGCCTTCCGAAGGACAAGTATCAAGGAGTCTCTCATTGACACACTGACTTTGAGAAGTGGCTGAAGGAAGAAAAATCAGTGGTAAAAACAGAATGAGTTTGCATATTTATTAGCTTTAGCTCATTTCTACTCAATATTGTTAGCATTTGCCTATATAAGGAACTTGGGTTCTGTTTTATATACGTTTTAATGTTGATTACACTTAATAAGGATAACAGTATACTATGAAACAGTAAATTGAAACTAGTTTTGAATATATTTGTAAACCTGCTGGGGTTCAGCCCTAGCAGGGGTCATGGTGCAGCTTGGTGAGGGGAAGGCATTGGCAACTAGAATAAAGTGACACAGACTCGAAGATCTGAGGCTTAGTTTTAAGTTTACTGTTTCACAGTTAAGCTCTAAGTTCACTCTTTCACGGCTAAGTTGTAAGTTCCGACTCTCATGGCTTAGTTGTAAGTTCTGACTCTCACAGCTTAGTTGCAAGTTCTGCTACTGTTTCACACACAATCCATATATATATATTCAGCTTGAGTACATTCACTTGAGGTTATATAGAGGGGGAGGTGGTACAAGCTCTAAGGGAATGTGATGGACATAAGTATAATCAAGACAAATCAAGTTCTCCTACTTTTCTAAATAAAACATCACTAAACCATTAACTGGTTCTGGTTTTCATCTTACTAGGAACGATAAAAGCCAAGGCCATTCTCATAAACTATACAGGTTTTGACATGTCATGGTTTAAAGTTATGTCAAGGAAAACACAGCCATACTTTAGACAGCTCTGCGAGGCGGATATGAAGCATAATACCTTTTGACCCATCTATAGTATATAAAGTGGAACTTCCTTTTGTTAATAGTTAAATGACACCTAAGAAGAGCACATCTTTATAGCTCCTGTCTAAAGGAGAGGGAGGTCTAAATCTAAGGGTTTTAGGGGCTAATCACTAGGGGAATGTTGCAGCTTCCCATCAATCTTATATGCAATCCACCATGGTCCTTGAACTGTGAAAACAGTTTCACTAAGAGGGGGCACATCCTGGTTTGGGCTAAAGAAGTCAGGTACTCTGACTGCGTTAGGCTAACTGAGAGTAGTTCTAAGGACAAACAATAACTCTTGTTGATCTGTCCCAACTCATGTTGATCTTTCTGTTAAGGTGATATTACATATGAAATCAATTAAGGCTTGAGCGGTGTTATTTTTATGTTCCAAATCACTTAATGTCTGATTTTTTACCGAAATCTTTAAATGCAAACATACAATAAGAAATAACACAAAAACAAGAAGGAGCATGCCACGTTCACATATCCCAGAAGATTAGACGGTGCAAGAATCTTCATTATTCACAGTGAAACCGTGTCAAGCACTGAGGGGAATAGTGGTGGGCGTGGCATAAACCCTGTACTCAACAATTTAAGAGAATTTCAATTACTTCACCAACTTGAAAATAAATCCAAGAAGAGAGAATAATGCTATGAAGAGGAGTCAAACTGGACACAGTTCAGCTCAGTATTCTTGCCATTTTACTACAAAGTTTTTTTATATCTCAGACTCAAGGGGCAGTAATATTTATAAAGAAATGTATCAGACTTCCATTACACAGTTGAACCTCAGTTTTGGCACAAGTTAACTTTGACGTCAAAAACTTACCTGCACTGCCTTAAGTAGGCCTTGGACAGTCTGAAGGGGCAGGAAGGACAAAAAGTCAAAAGCTTCTGTGACTTTAGAAGAACAGCTCTGAAGAACTAAAGGTGCATACATGATGATATTTGAAAGTAAGTCTGAAAAACAGAATCTATAATCAGTTACCTCAATAACTATTTTTTAAAAGAGGAAAATAAATATGTGGAAAGAAATGATAGTCTTGTTTCCTTTCTGAATGAAGTATATAGCCAATACAAATTTCTACTAATCAAACAAACTGTTACTCCGGTCAATGTAGTCAGGATACTTTAACATTTTTTTGTGTCAGTACAAGACTACAAAAATTAAACTGCCTAAGAGAAAGGAAGAAATTCAACATGGTACCTAGACAAGCAGCACATGTTCATATTTCCAAGCTAAAATAAATCAATAAACATTTATGAATTTTATTATGTGCAAGCATAATACTGTCCTATCAAGAATATTTAAAGTTTAAAACATGGGTCTCTCTTCTCTCAAGAATTAGAAAAATTTAGATTGAAGTCAAGGAAAAATATTTTAGAACAATTAAAGTAAGAATAGATCAAATATTTAAAAATGCCAAACACTTATTATCTAACAAATGATAAGAGTTTAAACAGGATTCCACACAAAGAAATCATTGAGTTGATGTACTTTAGAAAAGCAGCGAGGAAATATGCCAGTGAATCTCACCATCATGTACATCCACAAGACTAGCGTCCTAATTAGAATAAGACATATTCCATGTTTGTATAATTATATCAAAATGGACTCTATGTCATGTACAAATAAAAAGAACCAATAAAAGACGACCAATGAGAAGGAACTTAAACTAGGTTCTGAAAAATGAGTACCATTTAAATGCTCAAATGATCAGAAAGGTCTACTAAATATAAAAATACAAGAAAGGTACGAATAACACCTATTCAGAACATAACAGAACGCAATGACACTGGGGTGAAGGATTCAGAAAAGTAAACTATTGAGGTTAATGTGGGCAAAGTAGGCTAGGATCAAATTGAAGTACCAGAATGAAGAGCTGATAATTTATTAAAGAATATATTGATGATTTTATAACAATAGGGTGGTTTTTAAGGAATACTAATCTGGCAGCAATATGTAGGCTTAATTGTTGCAGGGAGAAGAGAAGGCTAGAAAACCATTTAAGAAGCTGGTGGGTTAATAAATTTAAGAGAATTACTGTCAAAATATGTTCTCTGACCACAAATTAGAAATCAGTAACAAAGATTAAAAAAAAAAAAAAAAAACAAATTCAAGTATACGGAAACTAAACACACTTCTAAATAATTCATAAGTTTAAATACCAAAAAAAAAAAAATCACAAGGGAAATTAGGACATATTTAGAACTAAATGAAAATGAAAAAAATAATGGGGATGTAGCTAAAGGAATATTTAGAGGAAAATTTATAGCTTAATGCTTACCCTGGAAAAAAAGAATAAGATCTCAAATTAATGGCAAAAGCTTCCAACCAAAGGAAGAACAAGGAGAAAACCTCAAAGGAGAAGAAACAAAACGGAAAAGAAATGGAAGTGAAAAATAGAGAAAACTTTAAAAACTCAAAACTGACTGGAGTAACAGTTTGTTTGATTAGTAGAAATTTGTATTGGCTATATACTTCATTCTTTGAGTTCTTTGAGAATTTCAATAAAATCAATAAATGTGTCAAACTGATAAGGAAAAAGAGGTAACACAAATTACAACTATCAGGATGAGAAAAAGGACATCAATACAGATTCTTGAGACATTAAAGAGAACAGGTGTGGTAGGGTGTGGCAGGGTGTGGTGGGAGCATATACCTATAATCCCAACTACTTGGGAAGTTGAGGCAGAAGGATAAGTTCAAGGTCAGCCTGGGCAACTGAGTAAGACCCTGGCTCAAAATTTAAAAAATTATAAAAGGTGAAGATGTAACTCAGTGGCAGAGTGCTTGCCTTCTGTGTGCTATGCCCTGGGTTCAATCCCCTGAAAAGGAGTGAGGGGATATTCTGAACAGCTTATAGCAATAAACTTGCTAACTTAAAAAAATGATCAAATTACTTCTAAGATAACTGAAAGAATCTATTTCTATTAAAGAAATTGATTTTGTAGTTTAAAATCCTTTCTACAAGCACAAGGAGACTTGGAACATAAGAGAGAAAAAAAGGTAAATATACAGTTAAAAATAATGGCTGAGAAGTTGGCATTTTTTTCCTACAAAAGGTCAGAAGGAAGCCGGGCGTGGTGGCGCACGCCTGTAATCCAAGTGACTTGGGAGGCTGAGTCAGGAGGATCTCGAGTTCAAAGCCAGCCTCAGCAACTTAGCGAGGCCCTAAGCAACTCAATGAGACCCTGTCTCTAAATAAAATACAAAATAGGGCTGGGGATGTGTGACTCAGGGTCGAGTGTCCCTGAGTTCAATCCCTGGTTCCAAAAAAAAGAAAAGGTCAGAAAGTGAATATTTTAGGCTTTATGGGCCTTATAATGTGTGTTACAACTACCTCAATTCCACTAGCATATAGTATGAAGCAAGATAGTTATTAACACTTATGAATGAACATGGTTTTGTAGCAATATTTGATATATGGATTCTGAAATCTAAATTTTACATGTCATGAAAACATTCTTCGAACTCTTCCAATCAGTAAAAATAGTAAAGGCAGATGTCATGGCTCATGCCTCTAATCCCAGTGACTGGGGGAGGCTGAGAGGCTCAGGCAGGAGAACTATAAACTCAGTGGTTGAGTGCTCCTAGGTTCAATTCCTGGTACAAAAAAAAAAAAAAAAAAAAAGGCAAAAGCAAACAAAAAGAAGGAAAAACAAATAAGCAGCAATCAATGAAACTGAAAACGAAAAATAGAGAAAAGTAAAACCAAAATTTCATTCTTTGATAGATTATTAAAACTAACAGTCCTGGATGCCCAGAGTCTAGAAGCTAGAAAGTTTTTGGGCCTCCTATTGCTGGAATGTACATCCTCCTCTTTCAGATGTGGGGAAGTTATGTCTCCTCCTGCAGTTTACAGATAAGCAGTTCCAGCATGTTCACCACCTCTCAATAGGTGTGGAGTTTGGGGCCCTCCTGGTCAATACTGATGGAAAATAAATAAAACTGCAAATCTGGGATACAGCTGGGCAAGAATTCTTGACTCTATCACCTGTTCCTACTACATGGGAACAGCTGGAGCACTGCCAGCATATGACTTTACAAAATGTGAAACCTTCAACCACCTAACTAAATGGTTAGAGGATGCCTGCCAGCACTCCAGTCCAGCTCCCATGGTTATCATGCTGTTTGGGAATAAAAGTGACCTAAACACTTTAGGGATGTGAAGAGATGTGAAGAGAGAGGAAGGAGAGGCCTTTGCTTAGGAGCATGGACTTACATGCATGGTAACTTGAGTCAAAACAGCCTGCAATGTTGAAGAGGCCTTTATTAACACAGCCAAAGAAATACATAGGAAGATCCAACAGGGTTTATTTCATGTCCACAATGAGGCAAACGGCATCAATATGGGCCCCAATAGTTGATTTCAACATTACTAGGACCCAGCACCTACCAGCAGAACCACTGTGATATAGGATTGGGTTCTGGCTGCTGCTGAAAATTCGACCTGAGCTTTTTTCCCTTTCTGGAACAGCTTCACATAAAGAGGCTTCAAGAAAGAGGTTTCGCTTGCTTTCGCTGAGAGCAGCCTCTTACCAAGGTGTGCTATTTTGCTTTTCCACTTAAAGAACAGGAGAATTTGGGCCCTTACTGACCTGTCCTTCAGGGACATGAGCATTCCCTGTTGACTGGGGCTCTTTTCATCCTCATTTTAATTCCTAAAATGTTAGGATCAAAGTTGATTGTTATGATAGTTCAAAATAAACAATTTAATAAGCATATATAATATGTTCCCCACCAAGAATTAGTAGAAAGGGCCAAGTATATTCTGCTTGAACACTTGAGATAACTAGGATCTGGCTAACCTTAAGATATTGGAGCCACTGCATAGGAATTTCACTGAGTTTTTAAACTTCTTTGTTTTGGGGGGTCTACTTGTCACTTTGGAAGAGTTTGTGCAGAATGCAGTTCCTTCTACCTGCTCAAGGAAGCTGTTATGGTATGGATGTGAAGTGTCCCCCCAAAAGCTCACATGTGAGACAATGCAGGAAGGTTCAGAGGAGAAATGATTGGGTTTTAAGAGTCTTAACCAAATCAGTGATTAATCCCTAATGGGATTAATTGAAATGGTAGGGTGTGGTTGGAGATTAGAATTGGGGCGTGGCTTTCAGGTATGTTTTGTATTTGGAGTGGAGATTCTCTCACTCTGCTTCCTGATGATGCAAGCTGCTTCCCTCTGTCACACTCTTTCACCATGTTCAGCCTCACCTCAAGCCCCAAGGAATGGAGCTGGCCTTCTATGGACTAAGACCTCTGAAACCATGAGCCCTCAAATAAACCTCTCCTCCTCTATAATTGTGCTGGTCAGATTATTTAGTCACAGCAGCAAAACAAACAAACAAAACAAACAAACAAACAAACAAACAACTGACCAAAACAGAAGCTAAGTGCTTCCCTACTATCTCACTGCTGGTTTCTGTCTCTTACCAAACTTGAGAGAAGTGGAGTTGGTCCTGGACCTGTGGCCACTTATCCTTACCTAAAGAAAACATTCATTCCCTGTTCATTTTGTTTAGGGACTAGATCTCACACTGCAGTGTCTTTCACTGAACTGACCTCTACTGTTTCATCTCATTCACTTAAAAAAAAATTTTTTTTTTTAGTTGTAGACGAACACAATACCTTTATTTATTTTTATGTGATGCTGAGGATTTAACCCAGTGCCTCACAACATGGTAGGCAAGTGCTCTACCAGGGAGCTACAACGCCAGTCCCACACTCACTTCTTAACTAGATATATATGGACTCTCTAATCAAGTTTATTTGTTTACTGAATATGGCATATTTATTCTTACTTTGCATTTTTGTACATGCCCTATTCTCTTACTAACACTGTATTTAAAAGTCCAACATTTTTTCCTTTAGGAAGCCTTCAGCAACTCTCCTAGGAACTTCTAAGCAATTACTGACAAGTACCCCTTAGCTTTCCTATGTTGGCTATTCATTTGTATACTTATTTGTACATATGTTACTTTATAAATACATTTTATAGTAGTTTTATGTATAAAATTTGTCTCCTCATATAGATTGTAAGCTCTGTAGAGCAGGATCCATGTCACCCCTTTATTTTTATAAACCACTTCCCCCACCATTTCTTTACAGGTGCCTAGTGCTACTCATATGATTATAGAATCTAACTGACACGCTTAAAAACTTCAGATTTATTTTAGAATCTAGAGGAAATAAAAAGCTTTAGAGTCATCTCTCTGTAATTCCTTTTCTCTTCCATCTGTTTACCCTGGGTTGTATATTCTTTTCGTCTCCTGCCTTTCTCTGGCTCATAGCCTCCATTCTGCGCAACATACTGTAAGGCTGCTTGCTACCTAGCAATCAGATAACTGTCTGCTTCTCCAGCCCTTCTCCTTTTCAGATCATTCAATAACTATCCTAGCCATATTTGTCTTTGTTTCGCTCATCATACTACCTTCTGGGTCAGTTGCTTTTTTTCCTTGATCTCACTTTCTTCCACAGCACTGAGGTCTTATGGATTTTTAAGATTTTTGTTGTTAATGGTTTCATTATTAAATATGCATGTATCCACCACTCAAAAACACCAAACCAAACCAAACAAAAAAACCTGACAAGCCTCTAGCTAGACAGACTGACAAAGAAAAGACACAAGTTACTAGGAATCTTGATTCACAGATAATGTAACTTTTATGCACAACATCCTACACTGTTTTCTGAATTACCAAAAAAGTATTAAAACTAGTAAATGGATTTTAGCAAGGCTTTAGGATATAAAATCAACATAAAAAAGCAGCTGTATATCTATTTGCACAATTAAGAAATTGAAAATTTAAGATATGCCACTTATATCAGTCTCAAAATAGTATAAAATACTTAAGATAAATCTGATAAAAGGTATGCAAAGATACACACAATGAAAACAAAGCCATATTGTAAAAAATTAGACAAGGTCTAAACAAATGGGAAACTATCCTGTGTACATGGGTAAGACGCCTAAATATCGCTAAGATCCCAAACTAACCTCATCCAAAACTCGAGCAGTTTTTTTCTAAAAATTGACAAGCTGGAGTCTAAAACTTATTTGGAAATGTAAAGGACTAAAAGAGTCAAACCCATTTGAAAAATAAAGTTTGAGGACTTAACCATATCTGATTTTATGACTTACTACAATATTATAGCAATGAAGACATCAACTTACACATAGATACATTCTTGAAACAGACCCACACAGGAGGAAATCTTAGAGATCTTGGGTTTGACAAAGTATTATATTTGACACAAAAAGTAGAAATCTTGAGGCTGGGGTAGAGCCCCAGTGGTAGAGTGCTTGACTAACACATTGAGGCAGTGGATTCGATTCTTAGCACCACATGAAAGTAAATACAATAAAAGTATTGTGTCCATCTACAACTAAAAATATTTTTTTAAAAAAGTAGAAATCAATAAATAGGACTTCATTCAATTAAAAATGTTTGCTTCTTCAATGACAGTTAAAAAAAAAAAAGAAAGGGTGAATATTTGTAAAACATGCAGTCAGACCTCCAAATGAACAAGTTCCATACCTACAGGTTCCTCATCAATGGATTTATCCAATCATGTACAGAAATCTGAAAAAATGTGATACTGTTGATGACATGTACTCTGTAGTTTTGTCTGATGGTCACATTTGTACAAAACATATATATATATAGTCCTTATCATTTCCTGAACAATACAGTATAACAACTATTTATATAATAACTATACTACATTACCATCATAAATAATTTAGAGATGATTTAAAGTTTATGGGAGGATGTGTATAGGTTACATATGAATACCATGTCATTTATATGAAGATCTGAAGCATCTGTGGATTTTGGTATCTGACGTGGTACTGGAACCACTGCCCCATGGATACCAGGGAGATGACTACATCTAAAAAGACTTTTATTTAGAATATATAACTCTTCAAATGCTAAGAAGGCAAACAACTCATTTTTTTTAAATGGGCAAAAGATTTGAAGAGTCACTTGACCAAAGATGATATACAGATGACAAACACATGAAAAAAAAAAAATCAGCATCATTAGTCACAATTAGATGCCATTATATACATATAAGAATGCCCAAAATTAAAAAGAATGACCATACCAAATGTTGGTGACAACATACAATACTGGAGGAATGTTGAATGGTACAGCCACTTTGGAAAAGAGTTCAACAGCTTATTTAACTATTAACCATTCATTTATTATATCATGCACCTAATCCACTGGGTGTTTTCTCAAGAGAAATGAAATCACATGTCTACACAAAGACTTACAAAGGAATATTCACAGTAGGGGTTAGTCCCAAACCAGAAACAACCTAAAATATCTCCAGATGAATGAATAAACAAATTATAGTTATATTCATAAGACAGAATACTACCAATGAAAAGGAATCAACTATTGATACATTTAACAATCATGGATACATCAAAAGAACTATGCTGTGTGAAAGAAGTCACCAACCCCACAAAAAAAGTATGTACACTATATTATTCCATTTGTATAAAATTTTTTAAAAAATGGTATTTAAGGAATGGTGGTATAGCTCAGTAGCAGAATGTGTGCTAGCATGTACAAGGCCCTGGGTTCAATCCCTAACACGCACACACAAAAAAGACATTTAATTTATAGCAACAGAAAACAAACTAGAGATGGGCAGTGGGGAAGAAAGAAGAGACACTAGGAAGCATTTGTGGGTGACAGATATATAAATCTTGATTGTGGTGAGGGTTTCACAGATGTTTACATGTATTGAAAGTAATCAGATTGTTATACTTTGAATCCAGAGATTATTATATATAAAGTATGCCTTAATAAAGCAAGGGAAAAAAGCAGAATAAACATGTTAAGTATTGAACTTTGCACAACACTGACATTTGATAGAAGAAAAGTTACTATTAAAGAAAAAAAAAACTGGTCACAGCATGATAAGCAAACTAATAGATATCAAAGAACCTATTTAAAGAGTTTCAGGGAAGTTGTGAACAGTATTGAATGACAGAAATTAAGAAGATTGGTGACTAAGAAAAGGGCAGTATATTTAGACATCAGAAGATATGTACTAAAAACAGCAAATTCATAGGTCACCAATGAGATGGATACTGACTTCAGAATGTCTGGTGCTATGTGGCTAGGAAGTCAACAAATAAAAGAAAAGCAATCATTGGAGAAGTATTAAAAAAAAAAAATACCGATGAAAAATGAAAGTATTCCTCATTACTTAAACATTCCCCTCCTTATTGACAACCACAGAGAACAGAGATTTTTATGTCTTATTGGCACCATAATCAAAGATATTTCATTAAACTCTCCTGCATCATAAAATGTTTCTTCTAGGACCAAATCATTACGATATTTAAAAGAAAAATTCCCCAAAATTTTATTCATTTTTTCAAAGTGTAGTACCTAAGAAATGGCTGATGGGAGAGGATGCTCTGGTGACAACCCTATTGAGGACTTGCTCCAGAATTTCTTGTCTGATCATCTCATGGATCTAAAAAGAACAGAACCAATATAATACTCCTGAGTGACCTGTAGCTTATAAGATCATCAATGCATACTAGGCAAGATGAGAATAGTTTGGATATAGGTAAAACTCAACTGGTTTATTCTAAAAACTTTAAAAGTCCCTAAAATTTTTAAGAAATATAAAAAAGCTTAACTTATTCCTTCTCAATTTCAAGAAGCACAGCGGTTGCCTGAAAAAGACCCATTCTGAATTTTCACTTGAATTTTAGTTAAAATTCTTACTTGAACCTGATTACTTAGAAGTACAGACTATTTCTTTCAGACTTCCAACTACTGATGACTTGTTAGAAATATGCTTTAGAGATGCTTTAATAAAACCAAGATCTGTGAAATGAAATCAAATGGATTCTCTCTAGATTTGAAATCATGAATTTAAAACAAAGTTATTCTGTTTTTAACCATATTGTTATTTAAAAGGATCATTTATATTAAGTACATTCACAACTCAAGAACTATGTCATTTACCTCACAGTTGTGGCTCAAAATGCTAGATTTTTTTTTTCCAGTCACTGATAGATTTTTATTTTATTTATTTTTATGTGGTTCTGAGAATTAAACCCAGTGCCTCACAAATGCTAGGCAAGGACTCTACTACTGAGCTACAACCCCAGCCCCAAACACTAGATTTACAATTAGATTTATCTCCAGATACTTTTGGTATAGTTATATTAAACAACTGAATGTCAAGAAGATAACTCAGAGCTGGGCACAGTGGTGCATGCCTTTAGTCCCAGTGGCTTCGGAGGCTGAAGCAGGAGGATTACAAGTTCAAAGCCAGCTTCAGCAACTTAGCAAGGCCCTCAGCAACTCAAAGAGAACCCGGTCTCTAAATAAAAGGGCTGGGGATATGACTCAGTGGTTAAGCACCCACATGTTCAATCCCTGGTACCAAAAAAAGATAATTTAGAGGGATCACTAGCAACGTTCATTTAGCATCAGATGGGGCCTTGCTTTTTTATTTCAAAGGAAAGAACTTTTAAAAACTATTTGAGAAATTAAAATTGATAGTCATAATTTGATAAAAATGTAAATTTCACATTTGGATTCTTCAAAAACAATGAACCAGTAAGCAAATTCTTCAAGCCTAATGTTCTCTGGTGACGTAAAAAATATTTTTTGTATAAAGGAATAACATGACATTCCTTTTATGTACAAGGATCAGCATATTAATCAGACCCTGAGCAATGAGATTAAAAAAAAAAAAAAGAAGTGATTTGCTACTAGAGGAAGAGAAAAAATATATGCAGAAGTTATACTCAAACTTCTATGGAATGATCAGAAACAACAGGATAAGTGGAATACATGAAAAATCTAAAAGAAGAAAGAGAAAGTAAGCATTCCATCAAACTGGATTTATAATGTCCCTTTACCAAGCTAAGCTCTGTCATAAATACTGTCAAAGTACTATACAACAAATTTTCTTATCCAACGAACTTCCAGGCAAATGTCCTCCTCTACTGATAACACTTAAAATTAGGAAATGGTTGCCAAACTAGAGTCTTACCTTAAATGTTTCCAATAGGATATTAGCTCCCAGCTTACATGTATGCTGGTTTGGCATTTTAGAAAGACTAGAGCTGATTTCAATAGTTTTTCCATCAAGAATCTTCTTTGGCCCATATGAATCCATTAAAATGAAGCCAAGTTCTACCAGGCCCTGAGTAATATGATCCCAACTATGAACACTGCAAGAAAAGAAAGCTTAGTTAAAAAGAAAAACCTGGCAAGATACCCACTTTTATATTCATTGCTATATTACACACTTTCTAACTTAAAACAGATAAACCAACACACTTCACATACCAATCTCTTCTTTTCATGTAACCTTATCTGACAGAATTCTGAATTCCTGGATGTAGAGTGATGGGAATGAGTTGGTGAGTGGTTTTCATGGACAGATAGAACAATGAGTAAATCTAGAAACCATGAATACTCAAAAATATATATAAGAAACTGGGGCAGGGTGTGGTGGTGCACGCCTGTAATCCAAGTGACTTGGGAGGCTGAGGCAGGAGGATTGCAAGTTGAAAGCCAGCCTCAGCAACTTAGCGAGGCCCTAAGCAACTCAGTGAGACCTTGTCTCTAAATAAAATACAAAATAGGGCTGGGGATGTGGCTCAGTGGCCAAGTGTCCCTGAGTTCAATCCCCGGTTCCAAAAAAAAAAAAGAAACTGGAATACTTCAATGTAATAATCATTAAAGATTTCCATTCACTTAATGACCCAAAATTAATTTACTTCTAATTCCCCTAACACTAACAACATCTACATGATATATAAACTTGCATCCCTCCCTAAATTGAGGTTCTCCAGGGCTGAAGTCACACTAACTACCACAAGGCTGGTATACAGAAAGTACTCAGTATATATTTGTAACATGAATGGATAAATCTGGTTCCAACAGTATGAGCTGAACAAAAATACTTTTGTAAAACAATAGAATCTTTGGTGATTATACCACTTACTGTCACCCTTTCCAGTGAAATTGAAAAGCTTAAACATAACCTTTATATCACTGTATCCACCTGTTTAAACAGTAATTTGCTTGACCAATTTTAAGGGATTAAACCTTGATATTATAAAGTCAACAGTTGTAATCATCAGTTTTCTTTGATGGGCCATAAATATGGTGCCACACTGCATTTTCTTACATACTAAATACCTTATAAAAGTATTCGGAATATAGTTCACCAACTCACCTATTCTTTACTACTTCCAAGATCATGTTTGAAACACAGGATCTATGAGGTACTAAATTCTGAAGAAATTTGGAGCCTTGGAGTAGCTGAAGATCCTTAAAGCTTTTCACAATGGAAGTCTTTAAAAGGTCAAACACCTAATATGATGGAAGAAACAGGGAAATGAAACAAAAATCACTGCTCACGCTATAAATCTTAACCCTGTAACTGTTCCTATAAGCTTCCACTCACATATATCCCTATGAAAACTGCCTAGATGAAGATGACAGAAAATTATGACTTTTAGGGGAAACTAAGAATTGGAGAAATGCCACCTTTGGCAAGAAAAATATATAGTATTTAATAAATATTACCCCAAATCAGGGAATATATATGAGGGAAAAAGGTAAGATTTTATTATTTTCATCCTGTAACTACCCTACTTCTCATTAGTTTCAACTCATTTGGGTCCAATTTCTTGGAAAGTAACAATGCAATAAAACTGTTGGTGAATATCTACTTACACCTCCCATTCTTGCTATTTAGGCTATGTGACATGCTACCTGTTTCCCACTTCACCACCTGGCCTACCACACAATTCGAAATGGAGGTATAAACCAATTATCTGAAGTTTTCTAGAAGCTCTATAGAATGGGGGTAGAATTGTTCAAGAAAGGATAGTAACACAAACAGATTCTTATACATTTTCTTATCAAATACAGAGGTAACCAAGATGTCATTAAAACAAAAAATACCTGTTCCTCAAATCTTTGTATTCTTGTGACAGAAAGAAGAAGAGCAATACTGAAGGGACATAAATTATTTGAATCTCCTTGCTGTCCTGCCTAAAATAAACCAAAAAGGAGTCATTATTTATATTTTAAAAGGAAATGTATATGTTTAAAAAGTATAATATAGCCTACTTAAAAATGGGTCCTCGAATAGATCACAAAACTAAATATCAGAGCTAAAAACTATGTGACTTTTAGAACTGAAAACCTTTAAAACCTTGAACTAAGCTGGGCGTGGTGGCACATGCCTGTAATCCCAGCGACTCAGGAGGCTGAGGCAGGAGGATCACGAGTTCAAAGCCAGCCTCAACAACTTAGCGAGGCCCTAAGCAACTCAGTGAGACCCTGTCTCTAAATAAAAAAGTACAAAACAGGGCTGGGGATGTGGCTCAGTGGCTGAGTGCCCCTGAGTTCAATCCCCGGTTCCAAAAAAAAAAACCAAGGTAACATTTAAAAAAGTCAGAGACTGGGGAAAATACTTGCTAAATATACCTGATAAAGGTATATACAAAATAAAGGATAAATATATACCTAATAAAGAATATTAAAAAATCATTACAACTCAGTAAGACAAACACAATCACAAAATGGGCAAAATACCTGAATAGTCATCTCACCAAAAATCTGACAGCCAATGAGTGTAAGAAAAGATACTCAATTATCATAAGTCATTAAGGAAATTTGAAGTAAAACCTCAATGATACTATTTCACACCAATTAGGATGGGTACAAGGAAAAAAAAAAAAGAGTAACAAATGTTGGCCAGGATGGAAAGAAACAGAAATCTTCATACAGTGACAGTAGGAATGTAAAATGATATATAGCTACTTTGGAAAACACTTCCATGGTTGGTTAAAAACTTAAAACAATAAGCCTGGTGTGGTGGCACACTCCTGTAATCCCAGTGACTTGGGAGCCTGAGGCAGGAGGATCATAAGTTCGAGGCCAGCCTCAGCAACTTAATAAGGCTCTAAACAACTGAGTCAGACCCTGTCTCAAAATAAAAACCAAAACCACAACAAATCAACAAAAACAAACTTTAAACATAAATGTATCATACAAACCAGTAATTCCACTTCTAGGTCTATACTCCAGGAAAATGAAACATATGCCTATTTAATTTTCAAAACAGCATGATTCATAATAGCCAAAAAGTGGAAAAACTCTAATTCCATCAACTAGTAAACAGCTATAACAAAATTGCTATATCCATACTATTTAACAATGAAAAAGAAATTAAATAGATATATAATATGGATGAATCTTAAAATATCACATTCAATGAAAAAGCCATACTCAAAGACCACATATGATGTGACCCCATTTACCTGAAACGTCTAGAAAGAGCAGGTCTATAGAGACAGAAAATACATTGGTGGTTGCCTAGGGCTAGGCGTGGGAATGGAGATTAAATGTACTCGAGGGAATCTTTTTTTTTTGTATGTTGAAGGGATATCATTTATTGATTTTTTTTAATCTGAAATTGATGTACTTTTCTTTTTAAAAATTTTGCATAAGATCACCACAGCAGATTTACACACAATCATAAACTGCAGAAAATACAAGTTTCCATGTGATATTAACAGAGGAACTCTTTATCGTAACAAAATAAATTTTTAGAAGCTAAAACTAACTGTACAGCTGTGCAAAATACTAACATGCTTTAAGCACAAAGTCTTTTATTTTTAAGAGAAAAGTAACATTTTCATTTTCTTATCCGACCTAAATTTTAATTCTGTCCAGTAGAACCAAAACCTCCTGAACCCCTTTTGTGTCATTCAACACTTGAACAACTACTACATCTGGGTAAAAAAAAAATCCATTCACAAATGAGCAGCGCTATTTGATCACCCTTTTTTGCTTCAAAGTTTTCTTTGCCAAAATTAAATAGCACAACACCAACATCTCTATAATCTTCATCTATAACACCAGCTATATCTATGAAGAGTTTTGTAGCCAAGCCAGAACATGGAGCTATTTCTTCATAGCACCCAGAAGGAAGAGCTATACCAATGTCTGTTTTTACAAGAGCCTTCTCCGCAGGTGGTACTATATAATCATAGGCACTGTACAGGTCATAACTCCCTGCCCACGTGGATCTTCCGTTAAAATTTTCAAAATAAAAAGTTGGAGGAGTTGGGCACAGTGGTACATGCTTATAATCCCAGTGGCTCCAGAGGCTGAGGTGAGGATTGCAAGTTCAAAGCCAGTTTCAGCAATTTAGTGAGGCCCTCAGCAACTTAGTGAGATCCTACCTCTAACTAAAAAAGAGCTGAGGATGTGGCTCAGTGGTTGAGTGCCCCTGAGTTCAATCCCTGGCACCACTCCCAGCCCAAGGGGGGGGGGGGGGGGAAAAAAGGAAAAGAGTTGAAGGAAAAAACAAAAACCTATCCTACTTTTCTTTAACAGTTCCAAGCATTTCGAAATTTTTATTTTTATGCCTCATAGATCTAATGTTGAATGACTAAGCACCACGAAACTCCACTAGAAATAAAAAGATCCTAATTCAAAAATGAGGAAGAAGGTTGAAGTTCACGTATTAAAATTTTAGATTTTGATTTTCCTGAATGAACAGTCCTCAGTTTTTTCTTTTCTAGGATGTTGAAAGGAAAGTCTTAAACTTTCTGGTTTGCTGAAGATTGTGGTAACACATTTTCCACTTTCAAAGTAATAAAAAAAAAGAGATCCTCTTGACCTGGGGCCATTCTATAATATTTGTTTCCTGCCATTAACTGACACAAAATGGCTTAAGTTCAAAGTCTGGTGCTACCTTTACATGTTTCAAAAGTTCTCTGCCTAGTTCACAGTCCAATTTGATGGCAAACACAATGTGTAGAATAATGGTGCCTTCCACATGACGAAGTTCACCTGATGGCACGGTAACAAGATCCAGCAGTCTAAAAGAATCAATAGAAAGGTATGAGTTTGAATGAAAAACATGCAGGTGCTTCAATGAACAAGTAGACCAACTCAGGTTGAACTCACACAATCACCGGAAGCAGAAAGAAGTACAAAATATTGGCCAAATTATATTGTTATATCGTGTGTATATATGAATACGTAACAAATCTCATTATTATGTATAGTTATAATGCACCAATAAAAAATATGGAGAAAAAAGTAGCAGTATAAAAAAATTCTACTGCCCCATTCTCTCTGTTCCTTTTTAGAACAAAACTTACTAAAAGCACTGTCTATAGTCATTATTTCACTTGTCTCATATTGTCTTCCCAGCTTAACCCAATTCAATCAATCTATTAATCTCATCCCCAAATGCCCTTTGACTCTTACAAGGGTCACATGACTGCCATGTTGCGAAAGCAAATTAAGTCCTATCTTAATTAACATTTCAGTAGATTTAACAATTAACTACTTTCTCCTCTCATAAGTTCCAGGGCACTGTCACTGATCTCTTCACAATTCTTTTTCCAGGCCCATCCTCCCCCATTGCTTAACCTTTAAATGTAGAATGCTTAAGAGTTCAGGCTTGGGTTTTTTCTCTTCACACTTTCCCTAGATAATTCATTCCATCCAATTCCATGGTTTTATTCCCTTCTAATCTGTATCTCCAGTTCAATCTCCTCCCTGCAATTTAATACTGCTCAACAACACCTCCATATGGAATGCTAATATATATGTCAAACCTAAAATGGTCAAATTAAGCTCATTATTCTGTCCCAAACCTGACTCTGTCAGCTTTTCTTAATTCGCTACGACTACTTTCTAATTAGTTGATCAAGCCAAGTAACTAGAAGTATGAAACAAAGGAGCAGTGGACTGCACTGGAGTTAACAGCAAGAACTCTCCGAACTACTTAGATTCAAATCTCAGTTCCACTACTTTTTGGCTGTGTAACACTGTGAAATTCTTTAATTTTTGCCTCTTGGTTTCCACATTCACAAAGTAGAGGCAAAATAGCATTGTGAGGTTTATAGTGCTTATAACTGCATTAACACACAACAAGCACTCTAAGAATGTCTGCTTAAAACACACACACACACACACCTCTCTCATGTATGCACTGCATGTGTACTATTCCTCCACCTGAGAACGTTCTCACTGATCTACATGCTGTGGTTCTTATCATTCAGGCTTCAGTTAAAATAACATCTTCTCAGGGAAGGGTTTTCCTGATCCAAAGTAACTACGCTGTCATGTCACATCATCTTTTTGCATTACCTTCATAGCATTTTCTACTCTACTTTCTTTTTGCTAAAATGTAAGCTCAATAAGAGCAAGTACCTTGTTTGGTTCATTAGTGCGATCATAAGACCAATTAAGTTTCTGGAACAGAGTAGACATTTAATAAATAGGTTTTAAATTTACATTTTACAGAACAATTATTGCTACTTTTCTGGAAGGGTGCAAATGAGAGAACTGAAGAAACTGCATTATTCTCTTAACTTTATTATTGAGTATCTAGGAAGACTATGAAAATTCAGTGCTGAAGTGAAGGAAGGGCATGAAAGAAAAGGCAACAGGCAACAATGAAGGAATGAAAATACACAAGATAAATTTGTAAAAATGATATTTCTATATTACTCACTCATCACCACTTTGTTCCTCATTGTGCTGTTTATCTAGCTCATTGAAGAAGGTTATGACTCCATCCAAAACACTCTTCCTGCTTCCCTGGGGGAGGGGGAGAGTAAATCTTCTAATCAAAGCACAAAATAACCATGCTGAATTTAAAGTATTTTTCAAGGGTCTGGGGATGTAGTGATAGGGAACGTAGCTCAGTGGTAGAGCACTTGCTTTGCATTGCACTAGGCCCTCAGCACTGAAAGAAAAAAAAAAGTACTAAAGGATTATCAAGTACAGATTTAAATAAATAAGGAGTATGACCTTTTTGCTAGACCCGATCACCATACTACATGAAATGAAAGCACCTATGTCCTAGTACATAAACCAGCAGTGTGAAAAAGTTGAATGGTAATAATTGGTCATATCACCAGAATAAAAGAGAAACTTTTTTTTTTTTTAAATACCTTTGAGGAGAGAACAAGAAGTTGATAGACCAAAGGTGGTATTTCTTGAAGATTCAACTTGGAGAACATCCTCAATACTTTTCCCACCACCAATTCCACCTCTTCTGCAGTCAGAGGGACATCCCTATAGATCAAAGATTCAAAGTAGCCAGACCTCAACTGCCTTGTTTTTAGAAATTCAATTCAGTGCTAAAATTCCATTAAACATTTTCTTAAGAAACAAAATTTGGGAGCAAGGAATAAAGAAAATTTTAGAATATTATAATGTTCCTTTTGATTTTTCTCTTATAGAGAATCTTTAAGAGGACCAACAGCCTTACCTAAGAAAAGTCATCTTGGAAAATAAAATTAGTAATATATTAAATAATTAAGCTGGACCTAAGGGTGTGTGCCTGTAATCCTAGCTACTCTGGAGGCTAAGGTAGTCCTCTAGAGGCTGTCCAAGTTCATTGACAGCCTGGGCAAGACCCCATTTCAAGAAGATGAAAAAACTAAAGTCAAAAAGGAGATGGGGGAGAGGATTCCCTAAGAGAAAACAAAAGGTACAAATATGCTACTCAGGGAAAGGTAAAATTTGAGCTTGCTATTTTTTAATTTCTAGCAGGTAAGATGTGATCAGAATAAAAAGAGAAAAAGGAATAATGAGTCTTACTTGAACATGGAGGTGAGTTGGATTACATACTGCTGATCCCATCTGATTAAAGAAAATGACAAAGAACATAAATTTATTTCATTTTAATTTATTTATACTTGATTTTGTAAAACTAGTGAAGAGGTAAAACAAAATTAGGGACATTTCAAGTTTAATTTTGCGCACAGAGAAACAAGATTTTTAAAATACCATTTAGAACAATGAAGGAAGTACCAGTTTTTAACCTATCAGATATATAAAACCAAAGTTTGATGAGGTTTGATTCCCAGCATCAAAAAATAAAAACCAAAACAAAAGTCAAATGACAACCAACATTCGTGAGATTATGGAAAATAAACACTCCTCAAATACTGTTTCAGGAAATGTACAAGTTGACAATACTTATCAACTTTAAAAATGCACAACCACAGATCCACCCAACTTACTATTTGAAATATATTCCACATACATGCTTATAAAAGGTCATCTAGATGTATAAAGATGCTCCTTGCAACACTTTTTGTAATAGCAAAAAATAGAAATAAATAATCCAACAATTGGACATTAGTCAAATAATGTATTAAAATACTATGAAACCACTAAAATGAGTAATAAGAGTTGTATGTACTGATGTGAACAGATGTGCTAAATGAAAATGAAAAGTATAAGATATATAATAATATATACTGAATAGGTACCTTACCACTGGGCTATACTCCCATCCCTTTTTTTATTTTGAGAAAAGGTCTCACTATGTTAATGCTTAGGGCCTTGCTAAATTGCCCAAGCTGACCTTGATCTTGCAATCCTCCTAGCTAAGCCTCTCCAGTCACTGGGATTACAAGAGTGTACCAGCATGCTCAGTTTGAAAAAACTGTGTAATCAAAACCAAATGAACAGCCGGGCACGGTGGCACACTCCTGTAAACCCAGAGGCTTGGGAAGCTGAGGCAGGAGGATCGTGAGTTCAAAGTCAACCTCAGCAAAAAGCAGAGTGCTAAGTAACTCAGTAAGACCCTGTCTCTAAATAAAATACTAAATAGAGCTGGGGATGGGGCTCAGAGGTCAAGTGCTCCCGAGCTCAATCCCCAATACCAAAAAAAAGAACAAGCCAGGCACAGTCGCACATGCCTATAATCCTAGCAACTCAGGAGGCTGAGACAGGAGGGTTTTTAAGTTCAAGGCAAGCCTCAGCAACTTAGTGAGACCCTGATTCAAAATAAAAATTAAAAAGGGAATGATGTTGGAGACTGTTATGCTAAGTGAGATCAGCCAATCCCCCAAATCCAAAGTCCAAATGGTCTCTCTGATAAATGAATGATGATGCATAATGCAGGGGGGGGGAAGGGTGGCAAGAATGGAGGAAGGATAGATAGCATAGAGGGAAGGGAGGGGTGGGGTCGGGGTGGGGAGGTAAGAATAATAACAGAATGTGTGATAGACATCATTGCCCTGTGTACATGTATGAATGCACAGATGGTGTGATTCTACTTTGTGTACAACCAGAGAAACAATAGCTATACTCCATTTGTGCTCAATGAATCAATAAGCAAATAAAAAAATAAATAAATAAAAAGGGTTGGAGATGTGGCTTGGTGGTTAAGCACCTCGGGTTCAATCTCTAGTACCAAAACAAACAAAAGAAGAAATGGACAGACACATGTCATTATAAGCCTAAAATAATTTACATAAGGGACCTTATATAAAGAACTCTTGGATATTCTCTTTTCTTTTTTAACATACCCAAGTATAATCACAGTATTATGTTACTTAGTATTCTCTTTATTTCACTGACTATATAGGAAAAATTTTTCATCTTTGATGTATGCCTTTATATATTTCACTCTCAATGGGTATAAATCTCATAGTGGCTATACCTTAACTCACATAGCTTGTATGTCAGTTATGGTTAGCTCACATGTTGCAAGTTTCTGTGTTAAACATATTAATGTGTAAGATTTTTTTTTTTATATACTGAAATCTTGACTAGGTAGAATCCCAGAAATATAATAATTGATTAAAGGATACAAAACATTACTCTTGTATTCTACTCCCCCCGCCGAAAAAATTGAAAGATGTAGCACCAGGACAACTTTCTTAGCTTTAAGGACCTCGGGACTCCAAATAATGCTTAAAGGACTAAACTGCTGTGTTAAAATGAATATTGTAAATATATATATGTGCAGTCTTAAAGAATATCAGCTCTCTCAATAACTCACCATGGTTTTATAATACATGTTAAAAAATGAACTAAAAACTTCACAAATATAAATTCCAAAATAAATGGTAGTTCATTTTTGGGCCACTTGTAGTCCTGAGAAAGTTACACACATAAATAAATGACAAAGACTAACCTGCTAGAACAGAGTGTGTTAATCAATTGCTTCTTACATTCTTCCCCACTTAATTCACCTAGAAACACAAAACACACTGTGAAACACATCTGATTATGTGAAAACAAATTTAACCAGAGAAAAAGTCACTAGAACTGAAAGAAAATTACCTTTTCTTAGAATACTTGCCTTGCTAGCAAAAGGCTTTGGGTTCAATCCCCAGCACCACCAAAAAAAAAAAAGAAAAGAAAAAAGAAGAAGAAAATTACCTTTTCCATAAGACAGATTTTCCTTTTTGGTAGCCAGGGCAGTGAGAATGATGGGAAGTAACTCCAAAGATTTTCCATTCACTAAGCTGCCCTCTTTGATAGCACCAACAAACTCATTGGCTAGTTCAATCAGGAACAGTCCTGGGAAATGGTAAGCCTAAAAGTTCATAAAAAAAATTTTAAGTAGAAATCCAGTTTTGGTATCTCTAAGTAATAAGTCTGCTGGCATAATGAATTAATGTTAAGACCCAGAACAGAACCCTATAAGGGATTCACAGAATCAAGCTGATATATATATGTGTGTGTGTGTGTGTGTGTGTGTGTGTATGTGTGTATATATATATAAAATATGAAAAGGATTTCAAAGACTAGAGCCCTCCATCAGTTCCTTAATGCCAGCTCTTCAAGAAGATACGTGCCCATGGTACCAGAAAGGTAATATATACATCTAGGTGGTTTATAACCCATTCATTCATTTTTCATTTGTTTATTTTGTTAACATTAGCTCTTATTCATAAATAGAAACTATACTAGGTTTGGCATATATATTTTCCTTCCCTCAACAAACTGTAACATTTCACAAGAACTATCCCCAAACAAGTCTATCTTCCATTTTACCTCCAGCATTAGTAATCCAATGATCTCAGATGCTACTTCTTTCTGTAAATCTCCTGATTCCACCAACTGGATACAACAAGTGTATAGCTTACGTCTCCTAAGTGCTCCACCTTCCTCAGAGCAGGGAGAACCTTTAATAGATGGTACAAAACAAAGGAAAAAAAAAAAAGTCTTACAAGGTTAAAGGTTAAATAAGAAAAATAGCTTTACAGCTTAATATAGAAACAATTATCAAACCACTATTATGGTATTTAGAACAGCAACATTAGAGGCTTTAAAAAAATGCTCAATGTAGCCCAAATAAAGGGACTGAAATGACATCTTTTCTTCTTCCACTTATTAATTATGTAGTAAAGGAGGAGGAAGCCTTCCAATATGCCTTGCAGCATTTTGGGGGAACTATAGAAACCTAAACTTAATTCCTTTAATATACCTCATTTCATAAAAAATTTAAAAAATATATAGGCACACTTCATTTCAAGAAGTCATCACTAAGTGATGGCTACAAGAATGGCAAAGTAACAAGGACCCTAGAAATTTCTTTCCTCCATAAAAGAGAAAACAACATTGACGGAAATAACCAAAATCAATTTGCCAGAGCTCTGAAAAATAGGCAAAAGCTTCCAATAATCCAGAGTGTCTATTCAAAGAAAAACAGTTGAATCTCAGTAAAAACAGTAAGCTTTATGGCATTTTAACATGACGTCATCCCATTCCCTATCTTTATCATCTCAATAATGGAAAGACATCACATGTTATGGAATTAAAGACATGAATTAAGACAGCACTGCTGATGGTACACACCAGTAATCCTACAACTTGGGAGGCTGAGGAAGGTTTGAGGCCAGTCTCAGCAACTTAGTAAGACCTTGCCTCAAAAGAGAAAACAAAAGGGCTGGGATGTGGCTCACTGGTAAAGAATCTCTGGGTTCAATCTCTGGTAAAAAGATAGCTTTCCTTCTCAAATTCACATAAAGATTCAACACAATATCTATAACAACCTCAGCTTCCTTTTTTGCAGAACTAACAAGCTTACTTTAAAATTTATATAGACACATAAAGGACCCACAATATCCAAGACAATCTAGAGAAAGCAGAACAAACTCAAGGATTCACAGTTCCTAATTGCACAACCTACTACAAAACTATGTAATCAAGATTCTGAGACACTGACATACACATCAAAGGAACAGAACTGAGATCACAGAAATAAACCTTCAACGTTTATAGGCAATTGATTTTGATTTTTTTGTGGGAGGGTGGAACTGAATGAAGGGGTGCCCTACCAACTTAGTTACATCCCCAGCCCTTTTTATTTTGAGACAGGGTCTTGCTAAGTTGCCGAGAAGGGCTTTGACCTTGTAATCCTCCTTCCTCGGCTTCCCAAATAGCTGAGATTACAGGTGTGTGGTACCACACACCTGGCTCAGGCAAAAAAAAAATTTTTTTTTTGGCACTGGGGATTTAACTCAAGGGCGCTTTACCACTGAATCACACCCTGCCCTTTTAATTTTTTATTCTGAGACATGGTCTTCCTAAGTTGCTTTTAGGACCTTGCTAATTGCTGAGGCTGCCCTTGAACTTTGAATCCTCCTGCCTAGGCCTCCTGAGTGGCTGGGATTACAGGCATGCACCAACACTCCCAGTACAAGCAATTGATTTTTTTAATAACTTTTTTTAAATTTTAGTTGTTTTATTTTAGTTGGACCTTTATTTTATTTATTTTTTATATGTGGTGCTGAGAACGAACCCAGTGCCTCACACATGCTAGGCAAGTGCTCTACCACTGAGCTACAACCCCAGCCCAAGCAAATGATTTCTGTTAAGTGGAAGGAAAAAATGAAACTGAACCTCTACCTCATATCATATACAAAAATTAACTCAAAATGGCTCAAAGGTCTAAATATTAAGAGCTAAAGCTATAAAACTCTCAGAAGAAAAAACAGGCACAAAGCTTCATGTTCTAGGCTTAGATAATCATATATGAGATGACACCAAAAGCACAAACAACGAAGTGGACATCATCAAAACTAAAAACTTTGAATTTTAAAGAACACCATTAAGGCAGAAAAAATAGCCAGGCATGGTGGAGAACCCCTGTAATCACAGCTACTCAGGGAGTTGAGGCTGGAGAATCCCAAGTTTGAGACCAATTGGACAATTTAGTGAGACCCAGTCTCAAAATAAAAAGGGCTGGGTGTGGGGGTTTCAGTCCTGTAACCCCAGGGGCTTGGAAGGTTGAGGCAAGAGGATATCAAGTTCAAAGGCAGTCTCAGCAACTTAGCAAGGCATTAAGTAACTCGGTAAGACCCTGTCTCTAAATATAATAAAAAAAAGGGCTGGGGATGTGGTTCAGTGGTTAAGCACCCTGGGTTCAATCCCCAGCACCAAAATAAGTAATTAAATAAATAAATAGCGCTGTGCCCCAGGGTTCAATCCTCAGTACTAAATAGAGGCAGGCAGACATTTGTTGCAAGTTTGTCCTCAGCCTCACTTGGTGGCGGGTGTAAGCGGTGCAGAGTGAAGATGCAGACTCCAGAGGTTGGCCAGAAGGAGGCAAATTGCAAGTTGCCTGCAAACTCGTTTACTGCAGAAATGTCTTGTCCCTATGTAGTAGCATGAGCCTATCAGGCTTTACTACCTGTTTGCCCTTATGTTAATTAGGGTTCATGACCGTGTCCAATCATGTAACATACAGATATGTTGAGTAAGGATTGTACCTTTTCCAATCACGCTTTCACTAACATCTAATTGTGCCTTTGCTTAAGGTTCGATCCAGACTCCTCAAGGACTCCCTGGCAACAGCTACGCTGATTATGGGGAGGTGGTTTTGCTTCACTGGTCAGCTAGAGCAGAATGCTCCTTCCTGCAGGTGTGCCTGCTAGGTCTATATGAGTATAGGTTTTTCCTTACACAGTTGAGATGTTCACAGCTGCCAGCCAAGAACCAGGAGCCTCTCCTACAGACATTGACTTTTATCAATATTAAAATTTATAGAAATTTATAGAAATGAAGTTTAAAATATATAGAAAACTATTACAACTCAATATTAAAAATCAAATTTTTTAAAGAGCAAAGGATTTGAAGAGACAGTTCTTCAAAGATATATAAAAGATCAGTAAAACACATGAAAAGACGGTCAACAAAATCAACCATCACAGAAATGCAAATCAAAGCTATATACCACTTAATACTCAATAGGATAACTAGAATGAAAAAGCAAACAATTAATAACAAGTGTTGAAGAGGATGTGGAGAAATCAGCAGCCTCATACAGCCACTCTGAAAAATGTGGTGGTTCCTCAAATAGTTAAGAACAGAATTACCATATGACCTGGAAATTCCCCTCCTGAAAACATACTCAAGAGAAATAAAAGCGTATGTCCACACAAAATCTTGTACATAATTTTTCAAAGCAACATTATATATAATGGCCATAAATAGGTCATCAACTCATGAATGAAAAAATCTGCTATATCCATACAATGGATTATTATCTGGCAGTTAAAAAGAAGATGCTACAACCTAGATGAATGTTGGTAACATTAAGTAAAAAAAGTCACAAAGGACATGTGGAATGATTCCATGGATAAGCAATGTCCAGAACAGGAAAAATCTATAAAGACAGACAGTAGATTAATAGTTTTTTAGAGCCAGGACGAATTGGGTAGAGAGGTAAAAGCTAATGGTAATTTCTGTTAGGGGTAATAAAAATGATTTAAGGGCTGGGTTTGTAGCTCAATCATAGAGAACTTGCCTAGCATGTCTGAGGCCCTGGGTTCAATTCTCAGGTCCATCAACAACTAAAAATTAAGAACAAAACAATCAATCAAAAAACAATCAAAATTCACTGTGGCGATAGATGCACAGCCCTGTGACTACACTAAAAGGATTATGCATTTTAAGGAGGTGAACTGGATGTGACAATTATCTCAATTTAAAAATGTATATACTTTAAAAAGGTAAATTTTTTGGTATATGGATTATCTCTCTCTCTTCTTTTGGGGGTGGTGAGAGAACTGGGGTTTGAACTCAGGGCTTCACACATGCTAAGTAAATGCTCTACTGAGCCCCTCGACCACCCTATTTGTTTTCTTTTTTTTTAAGTCAATAAATTTTTATTTAAGGAATTTCCCATTGTGATTCCTTTGCTGTCCATCTCAAGGATGCCCTTTTTTAAAAAACTGAAGCCTAATGTAGTTGCCCCATCAGTCACACCACCATTCTTTTTGGGGGGCTACTATTTCCACTTGAATTATGGACAATACTGATGATTTCACAATTCTCCATCTAGGACATTTGGGATCTAATTTCTTCAGGTAATTGACTTTAGGATCACTTTTGGGATATAGATGAATCTGCAAGGTTCTCAACTATTAACACCTTTAAACGCCAATGAGTTCAAATCATATTAATTCCTATTTATCACCCTCAGGAATAGTACAGATGTGGAACATGCCAATTCAACAGGCAAACAAACATGACCTAAACACAGCAAGATATCTTCAATTCCATGTATCATTTTCTGAAGACAGAAGCCTTTAAAAAAAAAAAAAAGCCATCTTACTGTATCACAATATGAAAACTGGAATACTGAATCAATATAGCTGAGATTCTCTCATGACCCATGCTTTTCATCAACTCAATCTTAGAACGAACTAATCTTTTCAGTTATCAAAATCCCATCACTTTAAGCTGTTTTAGGTATAATATTTCTACTTACATGTATCAAAACTCATACTGAATAATAAGTTTTGGGTTGCAAAACAGGATTTAATTTTTGCACTTCTTTGTAAGTCTTTGTCCACAAGTTACACAAAAACAAACAAGTGCTAACCACCTGGTTCTTTTCAGACAGGTCTGGACAAATTGCACAAGCTAGCCTCCTCCTTCAATTTTCTCAGTACCTAGACTACAGGTGTGTACCACTGCAATCAGTGTATATCTCAATTTTTAAAAATCATCATTAGTTAGCTATTGGTCATACACACAGTAACTTAATAGAACTAAATGACTGAAAAGGTACTTTCCACAATATTTG
>JAJEJO010004807.1:97895-141248 GCA_020662805.1 Glaucomys volans
AAGCAAGACTTTCTTAAATCTGTTTTTAAATACAGTCACAAAGTGGGAGTTCTAGTAATTTGTTCCAGGTTTGTCTAAGAAATAAGCTATCAACTGCCACTGATCATTCATTGTTTCCTTTTCTGTGGTATTTCTACAAAATATTTTGCAAGTTTCCATAAAAGGTGAATAAACCAATTTTGAAATTTCTTTTATGAATAAGAGGTATGGCTGGGAGCAGTGGAGCACATGTGTAATCCTAGCAGCTTGGGCGGCTAAGGCAGGAGGATGGAGAGTTCAAAGCCAGCCTTAGCAAAAGAGAGGCTGAATGAGACCCTGTCTCTAAATAAAATAAAAAATAGAGCTGGGGATGTGGCTCAGGGGTCGAGTGCCCCTGAGTTTGATTCCCCATACATGCTCCCCCTCCACAAAAATAAAGAGGTATGTTTTTGTAATCTTACAGTAAAGACTCAATTTTCTGGGGGAAGAAAAAATAAACCAAGTTAATACTTAAGTTATGAGTCCAAAGTCACTTTAAATTTTTGCCCTGAAAGAATGTTATCCTATTACAACTTATAAAAACACTGAGTCACAATCTGCAACATCAGGGCTGGGGATATAGCTCAGTTGGTAGAGTGCGTGCCTTGCATGCACAAGGCCCTGGGTTCAATCCTCAGCACCACCAAAAAAAAAAAAAAAAGAAATCACAATCTGCAACATCAAATCAGCCCTTGTTCTAAGACAGACAAGCAACAATGCTTCACTGGGAATTAAGAATCTCTACATAAGGCACCCAAGATATACCAAGTCACTAAACTCCAGAGTTCCTTAGCTTAACCTAGATTAAATACTAGACATTGCTGGTCTTTTCTCCACAAGAAAAGCACAAGTAAACCAAAACACATTTTATGAAAAGTGTATCCTTTATAAGCTTTAAAAATCAACAATACAATCTCTCAGGTAGCCACTCCAACTTCCTTTAATAGAATATTTTAGTATTCTAAACAGGAGACTGCTGCTTTAGTTGATGCTGTAAAACACAAGAAAATGTTCCAGTGGAGCTTCTAATAGTAAAAGTAGCAATAGTTGCCAAAATAAACAAATCAACCAATGAATATAGTGAAACAAAAGAAAAATTAATTTTTAATTCATTACCTTTGAAGATGGCTCTCAGGAGTGCTCCAGCAGCATTTCCTTTCACTGCTTGATTCTGAAGGAGATTAATTACCTGAAATCAAAGAAAGAAAAAGCTACAAGACTGGTCACAGCTCCTCTACCCCAAAAACCTAAACACTAAAAATGGAAAAAACACTCATCTGTCTGGTACAGATCATTTAGAGACTTAAAGTGTCATAAATATCTATCGGGCTGGGGATATAGCTCAGCTGGTAAGAGTGCTTGCCTCCCAAGCACAAGGCCTGGTTTGAATTCACAGTACTGCAAAAAACAAAAAACTATCTTATCTTATCTTATCCTTCCTTCCTATCTATCTATCTATCTATCTATCTATGGTACCAGGGATTGAAACCAAGGGCACTTAACCTAAGCCACATTCCTAGTCGCTTTTTCTGTTGTTGGTTTGAGACAGGGTCTCACTAAGATGCTTCAAGCCTTGCTAAATTTCTAAGGCTGGCCTTGAACTTACCATCTTCAACCTTCCTGTCTCAGCCTCCCAATCCACTGGAATTACAGGAGTATGCCACCATGCCCGGCCTTTTTATTTAGAACAAGGTAGAGCTTAATAGGATCCAGGGCTGTCAATACTAAAATCCATTCATTCACTCATTCTACAAACATTTATTTAGCATTTAATGAGAACTAGGTACTGTGGTATGTTTTAGAGATTAAATTCATCAACAAATACTTCTGGTGTGTATTCCTCCTGGGGCCAATATAAGGATGAACAAAGGATGTACACATGGTAATTTTACTTGGTTTGTAACAGAATAGCAGAAGAGGAGCAGAAGAAAGGATGACAAAAAAACATATAAGGGAAACAAAAGGATAAGATACACAAAAATTTTTAAAAAGGAGGTGACTTCAGTTAGAATAGTCAAAGTTTCTCTGAGGTAGGTGACATCTAAGCAGAGACCTGGAAGATAAGAAAGAGCTAGTTATATAAGGGAAGGTATTGGGAGGTAAGAGATATCACCACCACAAAGGCCTTGAAGGAGCAAAGACCTTGTCCTGTCCAAGGACCTGAAAAAAAAAACCAAGATGGCTGAAGCATAGTACAGAAAAGAGTACCAGCAGATGAGTTTGGAGCAATGGATAAGGACTGTATTATGAAAACTCTTCCAGGCCATGGTAGGAAGCTTAGATTTAAGTACAAGAGGTTACTAAAGAAAAAAAAAAAAAAGATACAACAGATATTAAGCCAATTTTGCTCCTTGTGTTAGAGAATGGCTTGTGGGATATTTATGAGCAAAATAGGGATACCTAATAGTATTGTGCTATTGTGTTCCAGTGAGAGACACTAGTGACCCAAATCAAAATCACAGGAGAGATGTTACAGGCTGACCTGTGCCCCCTCAAATTTCATATGTTGGAGTTCTAACCCCAAGTACCTAAAAATGTCATCAAATTTGGAAATCAGGTTGTTGCTGATGTAGTTAAGTTCACATGATTAGGGTGGGCCCTAATTCAATGACTGATAACCCTATAAAAAAGGGGAAATTTGGACATAGACATGTACCCAGGGAGAATGTCAAGGGAGGACAAAGACAGAGACCAGAGACCAGGAACATCAAAGATTGCCATCAAACCAGTAGAGGCTGGGAGAGGAAGGCAACACAGATTCTCACAGCCCTCAGAAGGAACCAACCCTGCCAACACCTTGATCTTGGACTGCTAGTGTTCAAGACCTTGAAATAAACCACATTTATTTAAGCCACCCAGTTGGTGGCATTTTCTAACAGCAGCCTTACTGCACTAGTATAGGAGATGAAGAAAAGTAGATAAATTCAAGATATATTCAAGAACTAGGAATAGAAATTCCTCACAATTTGGTAGGGAAGGGGTGTAACCAAAGAGAACTCCTAAATTTATGGCTTAAGCAATTAAATGGATGGATGGTGGGAACATCCAAAGGAAATGGTGAAATTTTGAGATCTAAATCACCCTGAGGATTACCAAAACAGATTGCTGGGTTCTAAGGACAGCTTCTGATTCAGCAGGTCTTTCATGGGCTCCAAATGCCAAATAAACAACTAGATATATCAAAATGGAGCGCACAGGATCCTTCCATGGAAATAGATAAGATTATCCAGGAAGAGAATTTAAAGATAAGAAAAACAACAATTCAGTCATTAAAAAGAAAAGCACTTGCCAGCAAAGACCACTGAGCAAGTGAAATCAGTAACCTGGGAGGACAACCCGGAGACAGGAGTGTCCCAGAAGCCAAGACTAATAAAACAACGAATTTGATCTCTACTGCACCTACATGAATGTGGTCTTCTTAACCAGAGTCCATCTCTCCTTTCTTTAATGCATAATAAGGAAGTATCTGAAGGCTTTTGCCCGGACCCTCCAACTGAGCACTGGTTCTCAGAGATGACTGTTGTCCTCTAGGAGAAACTACACAATGTCTGGAAACATTTCTGATTGTCACAACAACACTCAAGATTCCAGGGTGCTACTGGAATCTAGTAAGCAGGGACCAGGAATGCTACTAAACATCTCATAATCCACTGAACGACCACCACACGAAATTATTATCCAGTCCAAAATGTGAACACTGCCAAGGTTGAGAAACTGACATTTTTTTGAAAAGTCCAGTTTTAACACAAAGCAGTATAGTATAGGAGGAAAATAAAAAAAGTTGTGTACCCAGAAGACTTGAGTGTGAATTCTAGCTATGCCATCGCACCAGCCATATAACCTCAGGTTATTTATTTTGTTACATGAGATCATTTCCCTAGCTCAAAGGACTAAAATGATGGATAGAGGACCCTGCACAGGGCTCAGTGTACAACAGGTACTCAACAAATGTTGAATTCTTTTCCCTCTATCCCCTATTTTCTTTCTTCCTCCCTCAATTTACTACATCTTCATCTTCCTCTTGAACTATATTCAGTTATGCTATTTGGCACTGGGGAATGAATGCAGGACCTCACATAACCTAGGCAAATGCTCTACCACTGAGCTACATCCCTAAATGTTTTTATTTTTAGACAGGTTCTTGCTAAGATGCCCAGGATGGCCTCAAACTGTGATCCTCCTGCCTCAGTCTCCCCAGTAGCTGGGCTCACAGGTGTGTGCCATGTGCCTGGCTCAGTAATGCTTTTAACTGCATTTAAAAATTATAAGTAGACTAAGATTACATATCCTTGCTACTTTAGAAGTCTGTAAAATTCTTCTTTTAATTGGCAATCTGGAACTACCAAGTTAACAGCACAGTCCAAATAAAAGTATAAATTGAAAAAGGAAAAAGGGCCAGAGGTATAGCTCATGGTAGAGCACTTGTTAGCATGTTCAAGGTCCTGAGTTTGATCTCTAGCACCACAAAAATAAGTCCTTATTTTGTGTAGTCTAATGATTCCTCACAGTTAGACTGAATTTACGCATTCGTAACTCTAACACAGGTGATAGTGTATTCACAGAGGATCACGTGAGAAGGTAAACAGTATCTATCTGTCTCTCCCTTGGGATATCAATTCTAATCAGTCAAATGTGTTGCCTGAGTTCCCAACTTTATAATTATTTCCCCCCCTCCCACTGTAACCAGTAAGAAATATTTAAGGACACACTTTAAAACTATGAGATTACCTGGTCTGATTATCTTATTTCCCCCCTGTATGACAGAAAAGCCCAGCACAAACCACCTTTGTCAGGTTATTAAAGTCAGTATCACCAGGAATGAGCGATAAGCCCAGTAATATACACTGAGAAGGGCATCACCATTTTTGTGGTCCTTTCATCAGGGATACAGAACCTCTAAAAATCAGACCACAACAAATAGGCTCTAAGACATTCAAAAAAATAACTTATGAATACTCTCCATGGCTATCAAGATCAAGAGTGACAAAAATGAATTCAGCAAAGTAGCAGGATATAAAATTAACACCCATAAATCAATTGTGTTCCTATATATCAGTGATGAATCAACTCAAAGAGAAAGTAGGAAAACTATCCCATTCACAATAGCCTTGAAAAAAAACCAAAATATTTGAGTCAATCTAACAAAAGAGATAAGGCCTCTACAATGAAAACTAAGAATGCTAAAGAAAAAAATTGAAGACCTGAGAAGATGGAAATATCTTGGATAGGCAGAATTAATATTGTCAAAATGGCCAAACTACCAAAAGCACTATACATATTTATGCAATTTCTATTAAAATTTCAATGAGATTCTTCATAAAAATAGAAAAAGGAGTCATGAAATTCATTTGGAAAAACAAGAGGCCCAGAAGAGCCAAAGCAATCCCCACCGAGAAAAGTGAAGCAGGAGGCATCACAAATACCAGACCTTAAATAATAGTACATAGCTACATAACAAAATGGCATGGGATTGACACCAAAACAGACATGAAAACCAGTGATACAGTATAGAAGACAGAGGTAAACCTACACAAATAGTTATATCATACTAGACAAAGGCACCATAAACATACATTGGAGAAAAGATAGCCTCTTTTCAACAAATGGTGCTGGGGAAACTGGAAATCCACATGTAACAAAATGAAATTAAGCCAGGCGTGGTGGCGCATGCCTGTAATCCCAGCACTTGGGAGGCTGAGACAGGAGGATCACGAGTTCAAAGCCAGCCTCAGCAACTTAGTGAGGCTCTAAGCAACTCAATGAGACCCTGTCTCTAAATAAAATACAAAATAGGGCTGGTCGAGTACCCCTGGGTTCAATCCCCAGTACCAAAAAAAAAAAAAAAAAATCACTCTACACAAAACTCAAAGTGGAACAAGCAAGGACCTAGGCAGTTGAACAACTCTGGGTCTATTAGAAGAAAAAGTAGGCCTGAATCTGCATCATGTCTGTTTAGGAACCAAATTCCTCAACAAGACTCCTAAAGCACAAGAAGTAAAATCAAGAACAATAGATGGGATGGATTCAAACTAAGAAGTTTCATAGCAAAGGAAACAATCAAGAATGTGAAGAGAGAGCCTACAGAATGGGAGAAAATCTTTGCCACCTGCACCTAAGATAAAGCATTAATCTCCAGGATACAGAAAGAACTCAAAAAACTTAACACAAAAAAACCACAAATAACCCAATCAATAAATGGGCAAAGGAACTGAACAGACACTTCACAGAAAAAAATACAGTCAGCAAATATATGAAAAAATGTTCAACATCTCTAACAATTACAGAAATGCAAATTAAAACTACTCTGAGATTTCATCTCACTCCAGTCATAATGGCAACTATCAATACAAATAACAATAAATGTTGAAAAGGATGTAGGGGAAAATGTACACTCATACATTGTTAGTGGGACTGCAAATTGATGCAACCACTATGGAAAGCATAGTGATTCCTCAGAAAACTTGGAAAGGAATCACCATTTGACCCAGTTATCTCACTCCTCGGTATATACCTAAAGGACTTAAAATCAGCATACTATAATGACATGGCCACATCAATGTTTACAGCAGCTCAATTCACAGTAGCTAAGCTATGGAACCAACTAAGGTGCCCTTCAACAGATGAATGGATAAAGAATATAAGGTAGCCCGGCGTGGTGGCGCACGCTTGTAATCCAAGCTACTTGGGAGGCTAAATCAGGAGGAACGCAAGTTCAAAGCCAGCCTCAGCAACTTAGCAAGGCCCTAAGCAACTCAGTGAGACCCTGTCTCTAAATAAAAAATGAAATAGGGCTGGGCATGTGGCTCAGTGGCCAAGTGTCCCTGGTTCAAAAAAAAATATATAAGGTATATATACACAATAGAATATTAGTCATAAAAATGAAGTTATGCTATTTGCCAGTAAATGGATGGAAATGGAAACTATCATGCTAAGTGAAATAAGCCAATCCCAAAAAAACCAAAGGAGGAATTTTCTCTCTGATATGCAGATGCTAACACATAATAAGGTGGAGGTAGGAGGAGATTAGGACTCTGAATTAGACAAAAAAAAAAGAATGAAGGGAAGGGGGATGGGAACAGGAAAGACAGAGTGAACCAGACACTACTTTCCCATGTTCCTGTATAAATACACAACCAGTATAACTGCACATCATGTACAAGCACAAGAATGTGTGTATGTTGGGCTGGGGATATGGATCAGTTTGTAGAGTGCTTGCCTTGCATGCACAAGGCCCTGGGTTCAATTCCCAGCACCAAAAAAAATTAAAAAAGAATGAATGTATGTCAAAATACATTCCACTGTCATGTAAAACTAAAAACAAGAAAAGAAAAATTTAAAGAAAACAAAGCAAAAAGAATGATTAAAAGCAATAAGGAAAAACTGAAAACTGTTGCAGACTACAGATTGGGGAAAAAGAACAAGTATAATATGGAATTCTAAAACATTAAGAAAACATTAACAAAAAACCATCAGCTAGGTGCAGTGGCACACGCCTGTAACCCCAGCAGCTCAGGAGGCTGAGGGAGAAGGATTGCGAGTTCAAAGCCAGCCTCAGCAAAAGTGATGCACTAAGCAACTCAGAGAGACCCTGTCTCTAAATAAAAAATGAAATAGGGCTGGGGATGTAGCTCAGTGGTTGAGTACTCATGTTCAATCCCTGGTACTCTCCCCACCAAAAAAATCAGTGTGCACATATGAATAAGTAACAATAATGAATCCCACCATTATGTACAGCTATTCTGCACCAATAAACCAGGCACAGTGTGGTACACACCTGTAATCCCAGGGGCTCAGGAGGCTGAGACAGGAGGATCAACAGTTCTAAGTCAGTCTCAGCAACTTAGTGAGGACCTAAGCAACTTAGCCAGACCTTATCTCAAAATAGAAAGGGCTGGGGATGTCGTTCTTTGGTTAAATAACCTTGGGGTTCAATCCTGGTAACCAAAACAATTTTAAAAACCCTGAATTTAGGGTTGGGGTTGTGGCTCAGTGGTAGAGCGTTTGCCTAGCATCTGTGAGGCCTTGGGTTTGATCCTTAGCACCACATACAAATAAAGGTATTGTGTCCACCTACAACTAAAACAATTTTTTTTTTAAATCCCAGATTTAGTATCTACTAATACTTCTCACTTGATAACCTTGCCATCATGACTGCAAAATGCTGACTTTCCAATTCGAGCACTGTTAAGCAAGAGATCTCCCTTCTTTTTAAATGATCAGTATGGTCTTGTTAATGTTTTCCAGTAGTCCACAACTGAACTTAATGGTAAAATAACCCCAGATTGACCCAATGGGAGTCCCTTCAACATGGCCTTGAAAGCCGGGCGTGGTGGCGCACGCCTGTAATCTAAGCGACTTGGGAGGCTGAGGCAGGAGGACAGCAAGTTCAAAGCTAGGCTCAGCAACCTAGCGAGGCCCTAAGCAACTCAGTGAAGCCCTGTCTCTAAATAAAATACAAAACAGGGCTGGGGATGTGGCTCAGTGGCCAAGTGTCCCTGAGTTCAATCCCTGGTTCCAAAAAAAAAAAAAAAAACATGGCCTTGGGGGGCTGGGGTTGTGACTCACTGGTAGAGCACTTGCCTAGCATGTGTGAGGCACTGGGTTTGATTCTCAGCACCACATAAAAATAAATGAACAAAATAAAGGTCTGTCAACATCTAAAAAAATATATATTTTTTAAAAATGGCCTTGTGCCATTGTGACATGTTCCCACCGTCTTGAGCACTTTTTACTTCCTGGTCAGTAAAATGTTCCAAGTTCATCTTGTGTCCATCCTGTGCACCCATGAAATCTACCATTTCTCTGAATAGCCTGGTTCCCTTGAGTGGGGAATGGTTATCAGAGAGCAAAGAATGAGGTAACATATGTGCTTATTGCGACTGTGGCATCTTTGCTTCTTGGTTCTTTCAGTGGAGAGCTAAGAAATATATGGATATTTGTTCACATACATATATACACAAGCACAAGTGGACACGTACAAACACATTTGATAAATCCTAAATGTACACCAATACCTCTATTTCTCTCTCTCTTCTAGTATTTTATTTTGAAACAGGGTCTCATTGGCCCAAGACAGCTTGAACTTTTGATCCTTGTGCCTCAATCTCCTGAATAGCTAGGATTATAGGCATGCATCACCTGCTCAGCCAACACCTTCACAGGGTTCTTTCCTCCTTTCCATATTTACATGTCCCTTCTACCACCAACAGAACCCTGACTCTGGATAACATACATACTCATCTGCTAACTATATGCTACATTTAAAACAGTTCCCAAATCATTTCACATCGTTTGATACTAAACCAATCAATCCTACTAAAAAGAGTTCAAGGTTTATATGAATTTTCCTCCACCACCCTATCCAAGATAAGTTATGGTATTATTCCTAAGTTTCTTTTATGTAAAGACACATAGATCTTGTTTTTATATAAAAGGTAGTATGATATACATTTTGCACTGTGCTTCATTCACTTAATTAAACCTTCTGGAAATCACTATCCATTTACAGATAACTAACTTCCTGATACTTTTTTACAGACTCAAAATACATTATGGATAACATAACTATATATTGCTGGAGGTACATCTTTAGGAAAATCCTAGAAATGGGATAACTGGGTTGAGTGGAAATACTTATGTATTCTTTTTAAATATTACCAAATCCTAATGAAGGTCAAACCACTTTTCATTTCTACAAACATCACCTCCCCAACAGCATGATGTCAAGTGCTTCAATTTCTCTAATCTGAAGAGAAAGTTATCTGTTTTATATTTCTCTTACTAGGAATGAAGTTGAACATATTTTCTTACGCTAAAGGTCATTTTTACATGTTTCTATGATGACTCAGTCTCTGTTCTATTGGATTAAATCTTTTATCTTCAGTTATTATAAATAATTACTATAAATTAGGAATATTAACTTTCTGTGATTTGTTGTAATTATCACCAGGTTGGTCATTTATCTTTTGACTCTGTCAGTGGTATTTCTGGCCAGGCAAACAAACTTGATTGCATCTAGATTTTGAGTCATAGAAAGCTCTTCCCTGCACTGAGGTGAAAGAGGAATTAATTATGTTTTCTTCTTCTATGTATTTAGATTTGACTTTTACCTGTAGACCTTTGACTAATTTGGAGCTCACTATCAAATATTGTGAGGGTTGGTCTAATTTTACCCATTTTTTTTTTTTTTAACCAATGTCTATACAGTTGTCTCAACATTTATCAAAGGTTATCTTTACCTCAGTATATTGAAAAACCATTTTTTCATACACTAGATTTTACATGTAGTTGGGTCTATTTTGATACTTCTTAAGAGGCACTATCTATTCTATCCACTGTATTTTATTCTGTTCTTTCTATTATCTGATCATCTATTCATGCATCAGTACCACACCCTTAATTATAGAAGTTTTTATTGTGTTTGGTATCTGATAGGGTTTGTCCTTCCTCCAAACTCTTCCTTTTCCATATATTTTCCTAAATGAGTTTTACAATCAATTAATCTAGTTTCACAAAATAGCTCAATGGAATTTCAAGCCACAATGCATCAAATTCATAAATCAACTAAGGGAAAACTAACATCTTAATGAAGTAGGGCTCCCTGATCAAAAACAAGGTATGTCTTTCCAGTTGTCTACTTTTACATCTTTTATGTGTTTTATAGTTTTCTGCACGTGGGTAAAGACATCTCTTAAGTTTATTACCATTTTATCTTTTGTATTACAATCATATATGGGGATTTTTCTTTCACCGTATCTTCTAACTGGCTATTGTGTATAGGAATACTGTTGATTTTTACATATTCCTTTTATATTCTGCTACCTTGATGAACTGTTTGTAGATGATTCCCCAGGGGTTCCCAGGTATACAGCATCATGTCAATCTGCAAAAAGACACACTTTTATATCTTTTTTATTTTCTATAGTCTAATTACTTTCTCTAGGCTAATTTGATTACCTAACAGATCAGAACAACCAGATCCATATTAAATCATAGTGGAGGCAGTAGCATCATGGCTTTGTTCCTGGCCTTAACAGAAATGCCTCTACAGTTTCCTAATGTTGACTCTAGGATTTAGTCATATGTTTTACCATATTAAAGAAAAGGCCACGCCATTCCTACTCTCAAGTTTTTATTAGGAATGGTTGCTGAGTTTTGCCAAAGGTTTTCTCTGATCTATGAAAATAATCAAAAGGTCTTTATAGTAACATACTTTCTAATATTGAGACAACCTGTATTTTTGCTATTAAAACCCTCCAGGGATGGGCATGGGTCATGCACATCTATAATCCCACTGACTCAGGTGGTTAAGGCAGGAGGATTCCAAGTTCAAGGACAGCCTCAGCAACTTAGGTGCTTTCTCAAAATAAAAACAGCTGGAGATGTAGCTCAGTGGTAAAGTACCCCTGCGTTCAATCCCTAGTACCAAAACAAAAACACAGAAACCCACACCAAATCATGGTGTATTGTTACTTTAATGTGGTATTGAAATCTGTCCTGATATTTTGAATGTTTATGTCATATGTGTGAAATTAGCCCATAATTTCCTTTTTCTATACTATCTTTATCATGTTTTAGGGTATCAAAGTTACACCTGATTCCAAGATTTTTGGAAGTCTTCCTTCATTATTTAAGTTCTGGAACAATTTATGTAGCTTTAAGACTGTCTTCCTGATCTCTAAAGGTTTGTTAGAAGTCTCCTATGAAACTATTTGGACCCTGGGCTGGAGTATAATTCAGTGATACAGTACCTGCCTAGCATGCACAAGGCCCTGGATTTGATTCCCAAAGGGGAAAATAGCAACTACCTGGGCCTTGTGTGAAGTCATATCTTGATAATATTCTTTTTTTCTATAGAAACTGGCCTAATTATGCTTTCCATCCCAAATTGGGTCAATTTTACTAAACTGTAATGTGCCTAAGAAATTATCAGTTTCCTCTAAGGTCTCAAATTTATGTGCATAGAGACGGACTAGTCTCATTTTTTGAAATTTTTTTTCTGCGTTAATAGAAACAATTTGTCTCCTGTCATTTCTCATTTTGTTTTCTTTACTCCATTGTTTTGATTAAATTTGTGGTTTGTTTTTTCAAAAAACCAGGATTCTTGATTTATTAGTCTGATCTATTTTTGTTATGTGTTAATTTCCACTTTTATTTTTAGCGGTAGTTATGGTTTATGAGATGTCCCCCTCAAAAGTTCATGTGACTCGGTGGGTGCAGACTGCGGGCAAGCAGAGGCAGGCTGGGAGGGCTCCTGCAGACAGACGGCAAGAAGAAAAGTTGTCTGTAAAGAGGACCATATTTTGAGCCATAATGGAACATGCAGTTGGTGAGACAATGAGAGACCACGTCACACGTGTGATAGAGGACATTCCCAAGGCTAAGACATGTACAGTGATTGGAGGCTCTGGATTCCTGGGACGGCACATGGTGGAGCAGTTGCTGGCAAGGGGCTACACTGTCAATATATTCGATATCCAGCAAGGATTTGATAATCCCCGGGTGCAGTTCTTTCTGGGTGACCTCTGCAGCCAACCGGACCTGTACCCAGCTCTGAAAGGTGTAAGCACAGTTTTCCACTGTGCATCACCCCCACCATCTAGTAACAACAAGGAGCTCTTTTATAGAGCGAATTTCATTGGCACCAAGAATGTCATTGAAACTTGCAAAAAGGCTGGGGTTCAGAAACTCATTTTGACCAGCAGTGCCAGTGTCATCTTTGAGGGCAGTGACATCAAAAATGGAACCGAAGACCTTCCTTATGCCATGAAACCCATAGACTACTACACGGAGACAAAGATCTTACAGGAGAGAGAAGTTCTGGATGCCAATGATCCTGAGAGGAATTTCTTAACCACAGCCATCCGCCCTCATGGCATTTTCGGCCCAAGGGATCGCCAGTTGGTACCCATCCTCATTGAGGCAGCCAAGAAGGGCAAGATGAAGTTCATGATTGGAAATGGGAAGAACTTGGTAGACTTCACCTTCGTGGAGAATGTTGTCCATGGACACATCCTGGCTGCAGAGCACCTCTCCCAAGATGCAGCCCTGGGTGGGAAGGCATTTCACATCACCAACGATGAACCCATCCCTTTCTGGACGTTCCTGTCCCGCATCCTGACAGGCCTTAATTATGAGGCCCCCAAATACCACATCCCCTACTGGGTAGCCTACTACCTGGCCCTTCTGCTGTCCCTGCTGGTGATGGTGATCAGTCCCATCATCCAGTTGCAGCCCACTTTCACACCAATGCGGGTTGCCCTGGCTGGCACCTTCCACTACTACAACTGTGAGAAAGCCAAAAAGGTTATGGGCTACCAGCCACTGGTCACCATGGATGATGCCGTGGAGAGGACCATACAGAGCTTTCACCACCTGCGGAAGGTCAAGTGAGGACCCTGGAGCCTGGGCCTCTCACTGCATGACCTGGCCAGTAACTTTCTCCCCTGTGTGCTGATGAACTAATATCCTTTGAATGAGTTTCTTCTGAGCTTAAGACTCTTCTTTCTAGTTAGATGAGAGCATGCCCTGCCCCCTCCATGACTATGAGAGTGACAAGAACAGCAGACATTCCTCCCTTCACAACATTGTATTTGAATTTTTAAAACAGGCAGCTTCATATTATATTGTTTTGTTCTCCAAAAAAAAAAGTTCATGTGACAATGCAGAAATTCTCAGAAATTAGATTGAGAGATATAACATAATCAGTGGTTAACCCATTTGGTGAATCAAGAACTTTTAATAGATTACTGGTTGGTTACTAAGCAGGTAGGGCATGGTTGGAAGTAGGTTACTGGGGGATGCCCTTGGGGATTATACTTTGTCCCTTGTTTCTCACTCTTTCCTTCTTGGCTGCCACGAGCTAAGTAGCTTTCCCCCACCACTCATTTGTTCAGTGATGTTCTGCCTCACCTTAGGTCCGGGGCAATAGAGTGAGTGGGCTGTCCATACACTGAACCTCTGAAACTGAGTCCAAAATAACTTTTCTTTCGAGAAGTTGTTCTTACCAGGTATTTTGGTCACAGAGCAATGAAGCAGACTAACAGATTTCTGTTCTTTTTTTCTATTTTTTTGAGTTCAGAATTTGATATAGATGATATTTAACAGTAATTCAAGGATTGTTTTTTGGGGTTGGGGAGCATGGCGATTTAACCCAGGGTGCTTTACTACTGAGCCATAACCCCAACCTTTTAAATATTTTCTTAAAAAATTTTTTTTCTTAGTTGTAGATACACAGCATGCCTTTATTTATTTTTATGCGGTGCTAAAGATCAAACCCAGTGCGCCACGCAAGCTAGGCAAGCACTCTGCCACTGGGCTATAGCCCCAGTCCCACTTTTATGTTCTGAGACAGGATCTCACTAAGTTACTTAGGGCCTAAGTTGCTGAGGCCGGTTTTGAACTCATGATCCTCCTGTCTCAGCTTCCTGAGTTGCTGGGATTACAGGCATGCACCACCTCACCCAGCTCAAGGATTCTGATTTCTAAAGTTTTCATTATCACCATTTTTCAGAAATCCTGTAATTTGTTTCTAAATCTCTTTTCACTTGAGTTCTTTAGAATTCATTTTAGTCAAGGTAAAAAGGCCTTTGTGGTTTTTTGTTTCATTTTTCATTTCCAGTTTTACTGTATTGTCATCAGAGCATGGCATGTAGTATTTCTCTTATGGGGTCTACCAAGTTTTCTTTGTGCTCTAGTACATAACTAATTTCTATGAATGTTCTATGTGCTTACTATGACACACTTTTTTGTCAAAGTACTCTCCACATTTTGTAAACATTCTTCATATTTTCCACCTCTTTAAAATCTTTCATTTAGATATGCTTAGCTTTGTATTCTACTTTACTGATTTTTTCTTTAACTGCCTTTAGTATATTAAACCATCTACTGAGGTTTGCTTCAAGAAAATTTCCCTTGTTGTTTTCCAAATTCATCCTTGCTTTGTGGATTTCATTCCTTCACTTACAGCTTTGAATGTGTTAAATATGTTAAATATCTGTGTTAAATACTTAAATTTACTTTCAGACTGCTTTATTTTCTTGAGATTCTTGAATGTGAATTTTCCCACTGCTAGATCTGAGGGTCTCATCATGGAAACTCTGAGTTTTATAAATTTTTATTTTGAGTTCTTATTAAGTGAACTAAATGCATACATTGCTGAACTGCATTACAAATTTATGGAAAACAAAGAGGTAACTGATACAATAGTCAACAAAATCGGGATACAAAAAATAGTAGTGGAGTAAAATGAGATGAATCTAAAATAATGATAACCAGAAGATAAAGACATTTTTGGTATGGGTTCTAAGAACTAACTACAGAATTTCAGAGGTGAAAGAAATTTAGGTTAATACCAATATATACAAAAATAACTTAAACAATGAGGCAACAGTATGACATTACTGCCAAAAAAGTTGGTTCTGCCTTAACTGAAAAATGAGGGAAATACCAAATAGTACTACTCTACCTTAGTGACAATACATCTGAAACCCTATGTTCTAATTTGAGGTGTAAAACTTTGAAGAAAAAATGATGGAAAAAGAGAAACGTAGAGGGCAGTAACTGTCGGTGAAGGGATTTAACACCAGGACACACTGGAGAAACTTTAGACATTTATTCAGAGTCTATTAGATGTTTATTGTCTATTAGATTTTAGATGCTTTACATACGTTATGTCATTTCATCCTCACAAAAACTGAGACAGTGATCCATTTATCATGAGTAAGAAAATGAATTCATAGTATCTATCCAGATCATGGATTTTGTTCTGGTTCTTAAGTTTGCTTACCTTATAATTCTAAATAATTTAAATACTGGTTTTAATCAAACCTTGTCTATAAAATGATTCATGATGCAACTCATGCAATGAGCTATCTCAAAAAACTTCTGCAAAAGCAACACTGGGTAACTTAAAAAAAAAAAAATCAGAAAGCATCTCTACATAAATTCCCAGTATGACATCAGATATAGACATACCTAGTTTCTGACTACAACACCAGCACATAACATTTCCCTTAAAAACATTAACATCTTTATGTGTGTGTGTCTGTATATATATGTACATATACACATACACATGTATACACACACGCACACATATGTGTGTTTAAGGTTCATCTTGAAGAGGTATTCTTTTCCAGGCAGAGATCTGCACAGGATAAGATCACTTACGGAAAAAAGAGTGATATATTAGGCAAGAAGATTAAGAAGGAAAAGAAAAGGAAGATTAGGAAGAATAAAAGGTCTAACATATAGGTAATTATCACATTTTATAATCATGTACTTACAGTAGAGACTCAGGCATTGTTTTTCTTTTACTAATACTTTAAAAATATTTTGCTGCTTATGAATTTGTTAGGAAAAATATAAATCCATAATATAGTCTGCACATTTTTCAAACAAGATCCGCCTAAGGACCATAAAAGTATACTAATTTGCACCCATGCAAACACAGGTGCAAAAGCATTCTATGATATTTTAAGTTTAAATTTGGTCACAAATGTCCTTAACTTGTCCCTTTAGATCACTCTCCCAACCTCCTTATACCTATGATTTGTTAGCAAATAAAATCTTATCTCCTGAGGGGAATGGAATGGAGATAAAGCAGAATTAGATTGTCTTCTACATTTGATGACATTTATTTTTTGCAGAACATGATTCCCAATACTCACATCATCATCTCTCAGGGTTTGAAGAAATTCCTGCAGTTTATCGGCTGTCTTTTCTGTTGCTAGACATAAAATTTTCTGATCCATTTTTACTCATGTCAGGGAACTGCAAGGAGAAAAGAATGTCAGAGCTGGATGAAACTTCCAGAAGTAAACAAGCTTGACATTTCCCTTAATTATCTGCATATTTCACACCTTACACATAGTGGGCAGTCAACAGATGAAGTACTAACTAGTGTGAGTTGGTGACTATCCTAATCAAAATAATCTCGAGAATTCCTGGGAATTTCCATATTAGGAACATATAATCTACTCAAGTGGTTTAATTTTTGCCCATGTTTTCATCATCTACTCAGCACACTGCCTAGAACCAAGCTATCATTTAACAGTATATCAAATATGTAATGCACTAAGTACACAAATATATATTACTAGAACCATGTAATAAAGTAATATTTAATAAATGAATAAATTAGCGGTACTGGAAATGCTAAATTCCAATGAAATGGTATAAAAAAGTAAAAAGCAAGTGGAAAGGCTAAAAACAAATGGTCAGCCGGAGGGTGGTGGCACACACCTGTAATCCCAGCAACTCCGGGGGCTGGGGCCGAAGACTCCCAAGTTCGAGGCCAGGTCGGGCAATTTAGCAAGAAAGAAAAATAAAAGAGGTGGAGTCCAGCTCAGGGGTACAGCATCCCTGAATTGAATCTCAAAATACCGGGGTTAAAAAAAAAAAAAAAAAAGAGTGGCCCCAAAGAGCATCAAAAAGCAAATTTCTGAAGGCAGTGAGGCTCTGCCGACGTGAAACATCACTGTCTCCCCTGCAGGCTCTAGAACAGGAAGAGAACTCAAACCCAAACTGTAAGACCAGCGACGCCGAAAGGCTCATTAGCCTGAGGCTCCGCTGCGCATCCCAGACGCTCGACTCAGCAGCCGGTGTCCACCCACTTGGGCATAAGCTGCAAACAAGAAATGGAGCCTAGAGAAATTTCTGAGGGGCCTGAACCTCGAACCTGGATAGAGGAAGAATTAGGAGGGGCTCCGAGCACCGCACACTCTGGAAGGAAAATACTGCGACAGCTCAGGCGCGCGGCGGGATATCGCGGGCACCACGTTCACGCCGGAATTCCCAACCACAGAACCCTCGAGAACGCCACGTAAAAAGGGGAGCCTTCTTGTCCTAACAGACCTGCCGTCTCCCAGAGGACGAGTCCCAACGCCCCGCAGCGCGCGAAGCAGCTCCAACACGTCACCTCAGCCTCACCGCCAACACAAGCTTCCAAAAAGCCCGCTTCCGAAAAACGCCACCACGCTTCCGGCACCCTCAACAATAGGTCCCGCCCCGCGGACCTCATTTCCGCTGTCTGGCGCCCGTGGATGGGATGTACCATTAAGGCTTAGGGATTGGGGAATCCTTCCGGACGATCCCACAACAGTCCAACAGCCTGTTGGAACTCGCATTCGGGACCGCAGAGTGAGTATGCGCTTTGTGACCTGAATGTGTGTCCCGCTCTGTAGTGGAAGTAATCGCTGCAAGGGGAAGCCATCGAGGGATGATCCTGGAGGTCTTTGCATTGGAAGCAGCTGGAAAACAGGTGGGTTACATGCTCCACCTGTTTCCTGGAGCAGTAGCCCTTCCACTCTTGCCTAATCCCAGCGTTTAGCGGACAACTTGGCAGAAACAGTTAATGTTGAATAAATATTTGTTAAATGAACACCTGAAAACTCAGAATGTAGCTCAATGGTAGAGCATTTACCTAGCATGTACAAGGTTCTGGGTTTGATTCCCAGTACCAAAAAATTTTAAAAAAGTAAAAAAGAATACCTGACAGTACAGTGAAGAACAGGAAGGGGTAGGCTGAGATTTGAGGTTCTCTTTTAGGCTGAGGGAGCAGATTGTGTAACGGGCCTGAGAACAGCGTGGGAGCAAACAAGCCCTTAGTTCAGAAGGTGAAGGTGCTTGGGGTGGTAGTGGAAAGCAGGGCCTTGTAAATGCTTTTAAATTGGAGGCCATCGGGAATAGCTGAAGGGGAAGGACATGGTTGCATTCAAATTGAAGGATATCCCAATCAGGTGAGCGCCATAGAGGTTGTTCAGAAGAGATGAGCTTGAAACACACACACAGACACACAAAAGAGATAAGCTGAATGAGCAGAACTGAAGGTAGGACCCCTTATGAAGCTGTATCCTTTTCCTTGAGATAGGTGGGAGTCACCCAGACAATGGCAGTGGGGACAGGAAGGAGTGGACCAAATGTGAAAGACATTTAGGAAGGAGCGTAAACTGGCCTGGGGAGGTGTGAGTTGAAGAATATTCTGGGTTGAGTAGGGTGGGGATGAGGATTTGGTACAGCCAATTTACTCCCAGGGAGCACAGAAAAAAAAAAAGAGCAGAGTGTAGGTTTGGGGTTGAGGCCTTCAGATTTACACTAGCCAAATTTGAGATGTTCGTGAGATGGTAACGAAGGAATGCTAAGATTAGGGGCATTCAGTCCAGAGCAGACTCCCAGACCTCAGGGATGGATGGGTCTACTTGGCCAGTTTTGGAATAAACAAGAGTTTCTGGAGGATAATATTTTGCTTTCATCATCTGCTTGTTGCTTCTGACCATTCTTTGGCATTTTTTCCTTCTACCACATTTGTCCGGACAAGTGATTTGTGGCTAAAACACAGCAGCTGAGGTGGAAGATGATTCCTGAGAAAAATCTTATACCTTGCCAAGGAAACAGGTGACTTTATCATCTCCTTTCAAGACCTCCCTTCCAAACTGCTTCTGGACCTGGACCATTCAGCCATGAAAGTGTGTCTGTGTAGCTCAAATAAGCTCATTAGCCTCCCTGAGCCTCCATTTATGCATCTTAGCTACATCTACTGAATTGTCAATGTGAGTGTCAACACAATGGCATGATAATTCAGGGATCTTTGTCTCTCCTTGTTACATGAATATATCATCCTGTTTTCCCTTATCATTAATGGTGTTAGACACACTAAAGAGAAGAAGTGCTGGATGTGGTGGTGCACACCTATAATCCTGGCAGCTTGGGAGGCTAAGGAAGAAGGATCACAGGAACAAAGTCAGCCTCAGCAACTAAGGAAGGCACTAAGCCATATAGTGAGACCCTGTCTTAAAATTTTTAAAAAAATTTTTTTGAAGCCTGGGGTTGTGGCATGGTGATTGAGCACCCCTGGGTTCAATCTTTAGTAGAAAAAAAAAAAAGAGAGAGAGAGAGAGAAGAACTGGTTCAGACTAATAACAACAATTTTTCCATGCTGGTGCAGGCTTCTTTAAATAAGCAGCAAATGTTATTCATCTGGTACACTAGCTGGACTCCATACCTGAAGATCCATACTACGCCTCCCCAACAAAGCTGCCCAGGAACTAGCAGGTCCACTCAGGGCAGGGCGAACCCAAGCAAAGCCCTGCATAGTCCCTGGATGTACATTTGAGGATATTTGACTAGGTACCTAGAGGATGGTTTGAAGAAGGGCACATGGGCTCTGTTGGACACATCATCTGTGTTCCTTGGGCTCCTTATTCTTGATTCTGGGAGGGGCCTAGCCAGAGGAGAACAAATAGGCACCCACCCAAGCCTAAGGTCTTGGACTTAAAAGCAGCATTGCTTGAGATAACAAAAAATCCAGGCAACATGTATAAAGAGCTGCTCTGCTGGGCGCCTATAATCCAAGCGACTTGGGAGGCTGAGTCAGAAGGATCGTGAGTTCAAAGCCAGCCTCAGCAACTTAGCGAGGCCCTAAGCAACTCAGTGAGACCCTGTCTCTAAATAAAATACAAAATAGGGCTGAGGATGTGGCTCAGTGGCCGAGTGTCCCTGAGTTCAATCCCTGGTTCCAATAAATAAATAAATAAATAAATAAATAAATAAATAAATAAATAAATAAATAAAAAATAAAGAGCTGCTCTTAGAAGCACTTAAAAGTGCTAGTACTTTCCAGCAACTGTTACTGGGTACTTACTAAGAATTGATATTTGGGTCTTGAAGAAATCATCGCATACCCATGTTCACAGCAGCAGTATCATAATAGGCAAAAGGTGGAAATAACCGAAATGTCTGTCAACTGATGAATGGATAAATAAAATGTGGTCTATAAATGGAACAAAATTCTGACAAATGCTGCCACATGGATGCACCTCACAGACATTATGGTAAGTGAAATAAACCATTCACAAAAGACAAATGCCGTGTGATTCCATTTATATGCAGTATCTAATGTAGTTAAGCTGGACATGGTGGCACATGCCTATAATCTCAACGACTCAGGAGGCTAAGGCAGGAGAATTGCAAGTTTGAGGCCAGCCTCAGCAATTTTATGAAACCTTGTCTCAAAAAATAAAAGGAGCTGGAATGTGGTTGAGTGGTTAAGCACCTCTGTGTTCAATCCCTGGTGTCAAAAATCAATAAATTTTAAAAAATAAAGAAGTAAATTCAGAGAAACAGAAAGTAAAATGGTGGGTTTTAGGGACTAGCAAGAGGAAGAAATAGAGTTCAATGGATGCAGAGTTTCAGTTTTGCAAGATGAAAACATTCTGGAGATCTGTGGCAGAGCAACGTGAATATACTTACCACTACACAACAGCACACTTAAAAGTGATTAAGATAGTCAAACACAGTACTGTCTAGGTAGTTCACAGGATTGTTGAAGAGAAACAATAAGTGCTACCTGAAGAAATTCCAGTTTAGATTTAAGGCAAAGGTTTAATTGCCCAGTATTTACATCCTTAGTGTCTAGAAAAGTTCCTAACACAGCAGTGTTTCACACAAATACTTGTTAAGTGGATGCAGAATGATGAATCAGAAAAATAGGGTTCTAAAAAAAAAAAAAGAGCCGGGCATGGTGGCGTATGCCTGTAATCCCAGCATTTGGGAGGCTGAGGCAGGAGGATCTCGAGTTCAAAGGCAGCCTCAGCAACTTAGCGAGGCCCTAAGCAACTCAGCGAGGCCCTAAGCAACTCAGTGAGACCCTGTCTCCAAATAAAAGACAAAATAGGGCTGGGGATGTGGCTCAGTGGTGGAGTGCCTCTGGGTTGAATCCCCAGTACCAAAAAAAAAAGAAAAAGAAAAAGTTCTAAATTATATCAGCAAAATGTTAAAATTTCAAAACCAAATGTTTGCTTTAAAAGTACATTGCCACTTTTGAAGCTCCCTGTGAATTTGCAATCAGTTGAAAATAAAAGGATCAAAACAACATCAAAAAAGGGGTTAGCTCCCCCTAATCTGTTTCTTATTTCTCAAAGGCCTGAACAAGAAGAACATAAAAGAGGGAAGGAGAAGAAACAGTAGAGGGCTGGGTCTGTGGCTCAGTGGTAGAGCACTTGCCTCACATGTGTAAGGCATGGATTTCAATTCTCAGCACCACATAAAAATAAACCAATAAAATAAAGGTCCATCAACAACTGAAAAAATTTTTAAAAAGACACAGGGTAGAAAGTAACTCCTAAAAACCGGCCTCTTATGGCAATATTTGATTAATGTCTATAGATTATCCAGTTGCATCAATGCTCAGTTCCTCATTTTGATCATTGTACCATGGTTAGAATGTCTTAGACTATTCAGGCTACTATAATAAAATATCATAGACCAGGCCACTTCTAAATAACAGAAATTTAGTTTTTCAAAGTTTCAGAGACTGGGAAGTCCAAGATCAAGTATAAGTAGATGCAATGACTGGGGAAGACCACTTTCTCATAGTGACTTCTGTGTCCTCATATGGTGGCAGGGGCAAGGTCCCATAGGTCCTCTTTTAGAAAGGCCCTCACCTCCTCCCAAAGTCCCCACCTCCTAGAACCATTTCTGTCAGGGGTTAGGATTTTAATATATTAGTTGCTGGAGGGACACAAATATTCAGAGTACAGCAAAGAGAATGCCCCTGTTTGCAGGAAATCCACACTGAAGTATTTGAGCATCAGGTCTGCAATTTCATCTAAAGCAAATGTGGTGAAGGGCATATGGGAGTTCTTTGTACTATTCTTGTGCTTTTTCTGTAAATCTGAAATGATGTCAAAATTAGAAGTTAAAAATAAAACACCCCAGTTACAAATCTAGTGGACTACTCCGGCCTGTGAATAACCAGCAAACTAAACCTTTGAGGAGCCCTCTCTGCCCTTTTCTGAGAGGTGGGTATCTTTCCATTGTCTTCCTTCCACCCCTCTTCTGTTGTCATCTTGGATCACCCCCATGCTACATGGAGCCTCTAGGCAACTCCACTCCCCACCTCCATGACTTTCTCCCCCATGTCTCCTCAGCCACTCACTTTCTTGAGCCTCTATCCAAGTCACCCTTCAGACAACTTCTCACTCAATAACTCCCTCTTACGTAGTCCCCAATCTTCACTGCCCCTCACACCTTCTCATCTTTTAACTCCATGATGTAACACATTATATTTGAACTAATAATCTCAACTTGCCTTCTTTTGCCTTTCCTCCCATGCCATCCATGCCAATCCCTAACCCCATATGAGGTCCATCATATTGCCTCATTGACAGTGTCCCTGGCTGCTGGGTTGTGCTGAAGAAATCAAATGAGTACCCTGTAAAGTCATTGCAGCCAATCTCAAAGGGGTCTTCAACACTACCAGACAATCTTCCCTGGTAACTTAATCCTTTCTGGGCTGGGGTTGTGGCTCAGTGATAGAGCACTTGCCTAGCATGTGTGAGGCACTGGGTTGATCCTCAGCACCACATAAAAATAAATAAAATAAAGGTATTGTGTCCATCTACAACTTAAAAAGTATTTTTTAAAAAAGAGTACAGCTGTATAATATTCCATTGTGTATATATACCACAGTTTCTTTATCCATTCATCTATTGAAGAGCATCTAGTTTGGTTCCACACTCTCACTATAGTGAATTGGGCTGCTATAAACATTGATCACTGTAGTATGCTGATTTTAAGTCCTTTGGGTATAGGTCAAGGAGTGGGATAGCTGGGTCAAATGGTGGATCCATTCCAAGTTTTCTTTTGCAGGTAAATGGATGGAGTTGGAGAGTTAAGTGAGATTAACCAATCCCAAAAAACCAAAGGCCAAATGACTTCTCTTATAAATGGTTGATGACACACAGCAGGGGGTGGGGGGAGGTATGGGAAGAATGGAGAAGGGATGGATTGTATGGAGGAAACTGAGGGGTGGGGATGAAGTGGGGAAGGAAAGATAATAGAGTGAGACAACATCTTTAGCCTATGTATATGTATGAATGGGCAAATTGTATGATTCTACTTTGTGTACAACCAGAAAATGATAGTTGTACTCCATTTGTGTGCAATAAACTAAAATAAAAAAATAAAATTAAAAAAAAAAGAGTACAGGTTTGAGCCCCAGAACAAACAGAATTTATCCTTCTTTCTACATGAGGATTATTTCAAACTTTTCTATCTCTTCCTTTACTCTCAACAGAGGACTTCACTTACACTTGACCAGAAAAGAAAAAGGAAGAAGAAGAAGAAGAAGAAGAAAAGAAAGAAAGAAAGGAAGAAAGAAAAGAAAAGAAAAGAATAACCTATTTTTTTCCTGTGTAGTAGAAGTTAAGATCATCTCCTTGCATTAAAGGAAGAAATAGGAACATGCCTGTAATCCCAGTGACTAGCGAGGCTGAGGCAGGAGAAACAAGTAAATAAGTTTGAGGCCAGCCTGGGCAACTTAACACCCTGTCTCAAAGTAAAATAAAAAGGACTTGGGCTGTGGCTCAGTGGTAGAGTGTCCCTGGGTTCAATCACCACACTGCAAAAACAAACAGAGATGGAAAGTCTCATGAATCCATCTCAACAAAACCCCCTGGCCTGCACTGCCCTTCTATTCCTCTCCTCTCTTTCTCCCATTTGCTTTTGGACAAATTTCTTGAAGGTGCCATCTATACTGTCTGTATTTTTCTATTCACTCTTCTGCCCTTCTCTGCTTCTTAGCTCTATCAATTCACCAAAACTGCTCTGGCCAAGATCATGGCAACCTTCTTGTTTGAAATCCAGTGGATTTAATCCTATATTGACTTCTGTACAGCACTGGGCACCCCCTTCCTTCCATGAGCCACACTGCCCGGGTGTTTATCTTCTCTGCTAGATTATGAGCAGTAAGGACAGTCTTTTTTATAAAACAGCATTCTTGCAGCAGCTGGCCAGGCCTGACATAGTAGTTGCTCAACCAATATTTTATTAAGTTGAAACCTGGTGTGGTGGTGCATGCTTGTAGTCTCAATGACTCAGGAGGCTGAGAGAAAAGTGATGTCACCTTCTCCAGAAGCGGGTGGGGATGCGAATAGAGCAGTTGTGATGTCCCTGAGCAGCCACACCAGGGCCAATCTTGTGTGTTGAATGATGAGAGGGTTTTAGAATGTGTGACTTTGGGCAGGTCTCTTACCTCTCTCTCAGTTGCCTATTCTATAAAAAAGGGATTAGAGCTGGTGTGGTGGTGCATGCCTGTAATCCCAGTTACTTGGGAGGCCAAAGCAGGAGGATCACAAGTTCAAGGCCAACCTGGGCAATTTAGCAAAACTTTGTCTCAGAATAAAAATTGCTGGGGACATAGCTCAGTGGTAAACACCCCTGGGTTCAAATCCCAGTTCCATTTTAAGAAAATGGTATTGTGCTCCCAAACTCACATCTGGAAGGATCTGATGAGAGAATACTGGTATGGTGCCTGCCAGAGTACAGAACAGGGCACAGCTAATGTGGGCCCCCTCCCTTGCTGCCTCCAGTAAGGCAGAGCCAGGCAGACCAGGGAGCCCACAGTTGTTTGCCAGCATGGCCAGCACAGGTGTCTGGGCCAATGAGGGCAGCGCCTCCTTTTACACAGTGGCACTATTGTTCTGATCAAAGAAACTAGAAGGGAATGTGACTCAGGATGGGGAGAGGGCAGGAAGAGGGTTGTGAGCAGAAAGTAGTGCTGCAGAAAGCTCTTTGCCCCAAAAAGCACTTTGTGGCCCGCTAGCATCCTGAGACGCCCGGAGCAGCCCACTCCCATCAGGGCAGTCCCTTTAACTTGACAGGGTCCCTGCCACACAGGAACATTCTCCCTGATGGACTCTATCACCTGGCATTGTCAGAGTCTTAATTTGAATTTAAGTTACTTAAATAAAATTTAAAGTTTTAGTTTTTGAGTTGCATTACTCCATGTCTCTTTGTCTTTCTTTTGTTTTTTGTTTTTTTGTTTGTTTGTTTGTTTTTGGTAGTGGATTGAATCCTGAAGAACTTTACCACTGAGCTACATCCTCAACCCATTTTATTTTGAGATTGGGACTTGCTAAGTTGTTGAGAGCCTTGCTAAGTTGCCTAGTTTGGCCTTGAACTTGCAATCTTCCCACCTCACCTCCCCAGTTGTTGGGATTATAGGCATGTGCCACACCACCCAGTGTATTACTCCGTTTCAAGTGCTGAAAAACTACTTGTAGCTAGTGACTGCTAGCCTACAGTAACTAAACAGAAGATGAGACCCCCAGGGAGCAGAAGGATAGAAATAAAGGGGTGGCGTCATCAGTTCCGAAGAGGACTTGGAAAGAAAACAGTCCTTGAGCTAGACAACAGCCAGAACAGGAACCCAGGGAATGAGCTACTGATGCAAAGAGCTCATGGTGTCTTCCTGCTCTTAGAGGAAGGGGTCCAGAGAGACAGGTGAGGAATGGGTATTCCCAGGATGCTCCTTTAGGGATTTTCCCACAGCCCCCAGGTGTCTGGAGAGGGCACAGCGAGGTGAAGAGATCCCAAATTCATCTAAGTAGGAATGAGTGGAAAAGCAAGAACTATGTGGGGGGAAATTGGGGCTGGGGATGTAGTTCAGCATTAGAGCAAAGCTTGCCTGGCTTATGTGAAGCCCTAGGTTCAATCTCCAATGCTCAAACAAACAAACAACAACAACAACAACAAAAAAAAAAACAGGCAAAAAACAAAACTAAGAATCCAAACAAGCCAGGCAAAATTAAAAAACAAAACCAAAAAACCAACAACAACAGCAAAAAAAAAAAAAAAAAAAAACAAAAAAACAAGCCAAGCAGAGTGGCACCTGTAATTCCAGCTACTTGGGAGGCTGAGGCAGGAGGATCACAAGTTTGAGCCCAGCCTGGGCAACTTAGGGAGACCCTGTCTCAAAATAAATAATAAAAAAAAGGGCAGGGGATGTAGCTCAGTGGTGGAGCATCCCTGGGTTCAATTCCTATACTGAGAATACACACACACACACACACACACACACACACAAACCCAACCAAACAAAAATCTCTGGGAAAATTAAAAAATAATTTCTGAGTGGATTCCAGAGAATAACTGTGCACAGAATCTTGATGTTGCCCTGGGCACCACTAGGATACAAAATCAGGGCCAAGGAGGATTGTAGGAAGCAGCCGGGACTCAGGGGGAGCTGTCCAGGAGTGGAAACAGGGAGCTACCTGCCTCTGGAGTTCCTTAAAGAAATGCTCCAAAGGAATAATTTCCCCCACCCCCTAGTGGAGTACCAAGTGGAGGCTAAGGGACTGCAGAGGGGTTTTTTGCTGTATGAATGGTTGGATAATGAGTTCTCTTCCCTGAGGTGCCTGTTGATTCTGTATTTGGAGTACATACCAGCATTTAAAGAGCACTTACCGAGTGTCAGGCAGCTAAGCACTTTGCTCCCTAAAGCCATGATCCTGGTCTTCTGGTTATTTCCACCTCTCAGACAGAAAACTGAGTCAAGGAATGGTGTAGTAACTTCTCATAGAGAGAAGGTACTGAAACTAGGATTGAACAGTGAGCAGGGACTAGGGGTGTAGCTCAGTGGTGGAGTACTTGTCTCATTAGCATACACGAAGCTGAGGGTTCCATCCCCAGCAACACACACACAAATACAGAGAAAGAGAGAGAGAGAGAGAGAGAGAGAGAGAGAGAGAGGGCCATCTAGTTCCAGAACTTACCCCTACCACTGCACCATACTGCCTAGAAGGCAGGTGGGCCTGTTTTGTCCTCTTCCTGCTCAGCCTTCACTCTCTGCATCTCCCACTGACCCCATTCACTGTGGCCAAGGGAGAGGGTGGGCCACAGGCCTGGATTTGCCAAGTTGTCGTTGCATCTGGGATCACGTTTATAATTTCCCTTCACCTCCTTGCATGTCCTGCCAGTTGGGGCGGGGGTGCTCTCTCAGGCTCCCCTGAGAGCTCAAGGAGAGAGGGCAGGGAAGAGGGGATGGGGCTGGCCTAGATCCCAGCCCACGCTGGCTTCCGCATGGCTAAGCAGGGACTCCAGAGCCGGAGCACACAAAGGAGGGCTTTGATACATCTGCAACCAGGCCCAGGCCTCTCCCTCTCTTCCCCTGTGCTTCACTTGCCCCATTCTGGGCCTCCTGTGAGTCTGATTTAATGGGAAACTGTGGGCCATGAGAAGTTTCTTGTGACACACTAATCCTGACCTGCTGACTGGGCCACACCCCCAGCCGAGTAACCTCCAGAGCTCCAGGACATTCAGGTACCAGGTGGCCCCAAGGAGAAGCTGCTGACCTGGCAGGTAAGTCAGTACCAGGGGACTGCCTGGGCCGGGAAGCCCAAGACAGGGGATTCAGGGATGGGAATGGGGGGACCACAAACTTCCCTGCCTATAAAACTAAAACCACATGGCTATCCTCCAGGTTGAGCCAGACCAATCTGATGGCAGACTTAGTAAATACAAATAAGAATGCTTAGTTCACTATGAAGTCAAATGTATAACAAATACTTTTTTAGTCTAAGAATGTCCCAAATATTAATATTTTTGTATTTTATATGGCGATCCTAGTGGCAGGGAACCATATCAATATGAAGTGATGGACAGGCATTTTTCACTGTATATAGTTAATAAATAAGTATTTTTTAAAAAGTCAAAGTTAAGGGTTGGGGATGTAGCTCAGCAGCAAGGTGTAGTGGTACACACCTGCTATCCCAGCAACTTGGGAAGCTGAGGCAGGAGGATCACAAATTCAAGGCCAGCCACAGCCATTTAGTGAGACCCTGTCTCAAAGAATAAAAAGGGCTGGGGATGTAGCTCGGTGGTAAAGGGTCCCTGGTTCTATCCCTAGTACCAAGAAAGAAAAAAGAAAAACAAAAAAACCTTAAAAAAAAAAAAAAAAGAGTGCAAACTTGATTGCTTGGGCATGTTTGGAAAGAGTTGCTACCTTGACTTTAAGTCTGTATTTCTAATGTCTAGTATCTTTTTTTTTTTTTTTTTTAGTTGTAGATAGACACAATACCTTTATTTTATTTTATCTATTTATTTATTTTTATGTGGTGCTGGGGATTGAACCCAGTGCCTCACTTGTGCTAAGCAAACACTCAACCACTGAATCACAATCCCAGCCCTAAGATCTAATATTTTGTCCTTATGATCTCTTTAACAAGCTGGGAATGTTCGGTCACTCATCTCTCCTAACTGAGTTCCTTAGGAAGTTGTATTGGCCTCTCCATTCCTGTTCCAGAAGACCTAAGGTGAAAGATTTCAGTCTTTCTGTCTCTGGGCCTACACATGTAGATGTCTACCAGCCAAAGAGATGATTTACATTTCGTTCCTGTGGGTAGATTCCAGTCCCCATAACTCCGTGCTCTTGCTGGGGCTGTGGAATAGGAGGGGCAAGAGGTGGGAGACCCTCAGATATTCCTGGCAATCCTCCAAGTCACTCTGCACAACTTAGGATAATGCTTGGTATGATGCTAAGAAAGGGAAGGGGAATAACAGTGAGAGGCATGTTAGAGAGATTATAGGATTTTCGTGAGGATCCTTTTTGGTTGTACTGTTATTACCCTCAATTTGCAAACAAGGAAACTGAGGCTCAGTTAGATGGTTTGCCCGAGGTTGAGTGGCAAAGGACAAAGCTCATTTCAAATCCAGACCTATGATACCAGCTTTTCTAAGAAGTTTGTCTGGAGATGTCTTGGTTCTCTTGACATCTCAAGATGTCAAGACTGACTTGGTATGGGCAGACATAGGTTCAAGTTCCAACTCTACCACTTAGCAACTGTGAGTAGGTGACTGAACTAACTGATGGAACCAGGTCAGACGCAGCAGCAGGATGGTAAAGGGTCCTCAAAGGCGCCTGGGACATTTAAGCAGAAGAGAAAACCTGGGAACAGAAGAACTGCCATCAAAAGTCCCTAGTGGGGAAGCACGTTGGCATGTGGACACTGCTTGTGTGTACATTAATTAATTATACTTCTAATCTTTCCATCCCAACGGGGAACACCCAAGACTGAGGTGAGATCCCATAACCCTCATGTGGGAGAGATGGAAGTGGAACCCAAGTCCAACTTCTGTGCCGCCCCAGTTGCCTCTCGATGCCAATAGAAGTCACAACTTAGATAGATTTGAGTCCTGACCTCTGGCTATTTGGGGTTGTATTACTTTGGACAAATCACTTATTGTCCTGGTCCTGTTTCCTCCTATGTAAAATGGAAATAACAATGCCAGCTCCTGGATCTGAGACAATGGATTTGAAATTACTTAATGCATCTTAAAGCACTGAACACATACCTAAAATAATGATCATGTAACTGTTCATCAGCACTCCTGAGAATGAGTATGTTGGGGACAGGGTCAACCACAAGGCTGGGAAATTTCTCGAGTGCCCTTTGGGCTAGGGAGGTAGAGCCACAGAGGGAGCAGGGATTGTCTTATAGTACAGTGATGTGAAAGGTCGGCTTTTTCCCAAGCTGGGACAACTTAACAGCTGAGGTTTGAGGCATTTGTACAAATGCCCCTTCCCAGAACAGTGCTTCCCAGCATATGGTCCAAGAACCATCTCCTTCAAAGCCACCTGTGGGAGTCTCAAACTGGCAAGTCCTGGGCCCTGCCCAGACCTCCAATCAGAATCATGGGGGTGGGGCCTTGCAGCTGCCTTTCTAACAAATGCCCCAGGCAATTCTGATGCACTTGAATGTTTGAGATCTGCTATTCTGAGACTATTGTAGAATAGACTGCTACCGCTGCAGTGCTGACTTCCATTCCTGGGGACCAGCGGGTCAGGACAGAGGAAGGAGGGAGCTTTTCGTTCCAAACACTGTGTCTTTCAGAAGCAATATGACAGAGGTGGTAAGTACCCTGGGCTCTCCTTCCCTTTTGCCCTCTTTCCCTCCTTTCCTGCTTCTCTATCATCTATACCCTACAACTTTTCTGTGGACCCTGGTCCCCCAAAAGGGAAGGGGCTTAACAACAACACTGGGCAAAAGCACTAGTTTAGGGTTTCAGCCATCCCATTTGCCAGGCTCACTCAGGCTGCTGGGAGTTGGGGCTGCTCTTGCTTCTTCCTAACTCTTCTCTGTCTAGGTGGGCACATTCCGCATGGTCCCTGAAGAGGAACAGGAGCTCCGAGCCCAGTTGGAGCAACTCACAACCCAGGACCATGGGCCTGTCTTTGGCCTGTGCAGCCAGCTGCCCCGCCACACCTTACAGAAGGTGAGTTGGCAGGTTTACAGTGAGGGGCAGCCTATGGGGGCAAAATGGGGTTGGCATGTGTGTATGAGGGTTAAGAATGTGACAACATCCTCAGTCCTGTAGAAATGGTCTAGCTCCACTCTCCAGGTCATCCTGGACCTGATAGATTGAATTGTTCTAGCAGCCATTCTAGTGGTCAGGGTTACTGCAGCTGGCAGATCTGCATTCAGTCCAGTTGAATCCAAGACTAGACTTGAGCCTCTGGAATCAGAACCAAGGAGCAGTGGTTTGGATGTGGCCCTGGTGAACACGGATCCAACTGCTGCTCCACTGGACAAGCAAGAGGCCTGAGATCTGCAGTCTGACCTACTTCCAACTTGCTGTGTGATCTTGAGCAAATAATTTTCCCTCTCTAAGTCTTGCCTTCTGTACCTATGAAAGATGGTTGCTGGACTGGCTCAGAGATCCTCAGACTCTGTGGAAGTCAGCAGATTGTGTTGAGGTTACTGGAGAGGGTAAGGAGTGGGCCTGCTGAGCCTGGGTTCCTGATGCCCATCTCTGCATCTTGGCCATCTCAAGGGAGAAGTGCTATTAGGTCCCTCAGTTTGACTAGGTTTCCTGCACTTACACTCCTCATGCTGATCAGGGAGAGAGCTGCCTGACAAGTGGGGAGGTTTCTTATCCCAGAAAGGGGAAGGAATGTGGGGCTCTGGGGGAGGAGGTAGAGTGCCCTCTGCTGGGCAATCTTTGTTTTTGAAAAGATCAGAATTAAATCTGGGAGGCAGTGTGTGACCCAGCCTAGTAGGGAGGCCCATCTCCCCTCCTATGTGAGTGACCCTCACCCCTAGCAGCCCTCAGTCTACTCATTTGAGAGATGGGATTAAAAATACCAACCCAGCCAGGCTCAGTGGCATACACCTGTAATTCCAGCGACTTGGGAGGCTGAGGCAGGAGGATCCCACGTTCAAGACCAAGCTCAGCTTTAACAAGAAGCACAGCAATTTAGTGAGACCTTTCCTCAAAAAGTAAAAAGGACTGGGGATGTAGCTTGGTGATAAAGTGCCCCTAGGTTCAGTAATCCCCAGGGACAAAACAAAACAAACAAAACCAAACATGATGAGTTATGGAAATGATTAAAAGGCATTATTTATTTATTTATTTATTTATTTATTTATTTGGAACCAGGGATTGAACTCAGAGACACTCGGCCACTGAGCCACATCCCCAGCCCTATTTTGTATTTTATTTAGAGTCAGGGTCTCACTGAGTTGCTTAGGGCCTCGCTAAGTTGCTGAGGCTGGCTTTGAACTCGTGATCCTCCTGACTCAGCCTCCCAAGTCGCTTGGATTACAGGCGTGTGCCACCACTCCCGGCTGGCATAATTCATTTAAAGGACTTTACAGAGTGCTCAGAAAAGGTGCAGTTAAGTGTGGGTAGATACTGTACAACTGTAGAAACACTTAGAGTGTTGGCGATATCCTGCAGACAGACCCAGGATGAACAGTTTCTCCAGACACCACAAACTGAGAGGAGGCCAGGGCAGCCGCTGCCCTTGTGGACCCCAGAGGCAGGTCTCCCACTGGGTGGGAGGAACCTTGTCACATATGTCCTTCTCCCCTGCTGCAGGCCAAGGATGAGCTGAACGAGAGGGAGGAGAGTCGGGAGGAGGTGGTGCGAGAACTGCAGGAGCTCGTGAAGGCACAGGCAGACTCTGGGGATGAGCTGGCTGTGGAGGTGGCCGAGAGGGTGCGAGACAGGGATAGCGCCTTCCTTTTGCGCTTCATCCGGGCACGGAAGTTCAACGTGGGCCGCGCCTACGAGCTGCTCAAAGGTGGGACCCGCCTACGAGCTGCTCTCGTGGTAGAGGACGGTGGGAAGGTGGGAGGAGGGCATGAGGAGGGAGGGTGTCTGTCTTCACCCAGGCTCCGCGAACGTCCCTTTCATGCGGTGGGTTTGTGCGGTGGAAGAGTCACTTTCTCAGCCTACAGGGAGGGAGGGAGGAAAGGAATGGAGGGAGGGAAGGCAGGGAGGGAAGGAAGGAAGGAAACAAGGGCGGGAGGGAGGAATCAGGACCAGTTTCTTAGCGGAGTATCTTCTCTCCCAGACTTTGGGACTCAATGAGTAGAACTGAGATACCAAACTTGGATAAGGGACTGGGAGTGTAGCTCAGTGGCAGAGTGCTTGTATAGCATGCTCTAGGCCCTGGATGTCACATCCCCAACTCTGCTAAAAAAGAAAAAAAAAAAAAAAAGCCGGGCACGGTGGCGCACGCCTGTAATCCCAGTAACTCGGGAGGCTGAGGCAGGAGGATCGCGAGTTCAAAGCCAGCCTCAGAAACTTAGCGAGGCCCTGAGCAACTCAGTGAGACCCTGTCTCTAAATAAAATACAAAATAGGGCTGGGGATCTGGCTTAGTGGCCAAGTGCACCTGAGTTCGATCCCCGGTTCCAGAGAAAAAAAAAGGATGACAGAGTGAGGAGTTTCCCCCAGGAATCCCCTACACCTCCCCACACCCCATCCCCTTGCCTATACACACACCACCAAGTTTTGGCTCTGGAATGCGCTACAGAAGTGTGGATATGAGCTTCCTTCAGGCAGTTACCTAAACCTAAACTTTAAACACAGTGGAACTGAAGAGGGCACTAACCCCAGGGTCAGAATTACCCTGGCCCTGCTGGAAGAAGGAAGGGGTGTATCACCTTTTTGATTCCTCTAGAGAAAGAAAGGTCTGAGCAGGCCCTCTCTCTGCAGGCTGATTTTCCTTTTCTTCTTCCCTTCTTCCCCAAATGTGAATTCAATGCCATGCTGTGCCAACCACTGTTTTAGGCCAAGGAGTGCAAAATAGACAAGAATCCCTAGCAGGGCGTGGAGCATGCCTGTGATCCCAGCACCTTGGGAGGCTGAGGCAGAAGGATGGCAAGTTTGAGACCAGCCTGGGCAACTTAGTGAGAACCTGTCTCAAAATAAAGTAAAAAGGGCTAGGGGTGTAGCTCAGTGGTAAAGCACCCCTGGGTTCAATCCTCAGTGACCCCCTGCCCCCTGCAAAAAAAGAACAAGATTTCTCTGCCCTCATGGAAGTTATATTGTAATTGTGGAAATAATAAATCAGATAAATAAAAGCATATAGATTATTAGTGATAAGGGGCAAGGAGAAAAATAAAGGAGGTGGATATAAATGATGGAGGGACTGATCTTTTAGGTAAAGTGGCCAGGAAACCCCCAGTGCAAAGGGAGTTTTGAAGAAAAATCCCAAGGACATGAGATGTTTGGAAGAAAAGCAGGAAACAACAAGGCAAAGGCGAGGTGGTGGGATGCGACTGAAGTGTTCTAGAACAGTGAGGAGGTTGGTGTGGCAGGCACCAACCTTGGCAAATGCTCCCCAAACACCTCCTCTGGGTCAAGCCTCTCCAAAGCTCAAGTTTGGTGGTGCAGATAGCCACAAGGCAGGGATCTGTTCAGGACAGGTAAGGATGGAGTTTATGGACACTGAAGTTGCTGCTGGAACCAGGAAGGGCCTCTGTCTCTTGCTTAGGGTTTGGATTTTATGTTTGGAACTTCATTACAGCCCAGTCCACACCCCCACTCAGCTAACCCCAAGCCCAGCTGAAAAACCTGTGCCTTGTCCCCGTGAGAAACTATGTAACCAGCAATAAAGGTCCCTGTGTTTAGGACTGCATAGTTGACACCCTGAATCTCGTTCGATTGACAATATTATCATCCTAATTGTTGGAGAGGAAAATGGGGCCCAGATCGGTTAAGTACCCTGTTCAGCTACATACAGGTTGTGGAGGAGTCAGGCAGGAGCCCTTCTCCCATACTATGTGCCATCCTGGGAGGTCGGGAGTGTTAGGGTGGGGATGACTCACTAAAGTGGCACTGGGCTCTCTTTCCTCCAGGCTATGTGAACTTCCGGCTGCAGTACCCTGAACTCTTTGACAGCCTATCCCTGGAGGCTGTTCGCTGCACCATTGAGGCTGGCTACCCTGGTGTCCTCTCCAGTAGGGACAAGTATGGCCGGGTGGTCATGCTTTTCAAAATTGAGAACTGGCAATGTGAAGAAATCACCTTTGATGAGGTCAGTGGGAACCCCTCTGGCTCCCTCCCACCCTGGGAGGGTGGGCTGGGCTTCCTTCCCCAACCCTTGTCTCTACTGAACCTCATTCCTGATTCCTCAGGAGGCAAGGCCTGTGGAGCGCGGAAGACAGGCAGCCACCTGCCACCTGGCCCTTCTGGGCAGTGGGAGAATTTCTAGGATGTGCCAAGGCAGCTGGAAAGCCCAGGAACTTTGCAAGCAGGGATCACTGGCCAATAGTACATGGCTATCCCTGAGAATCCCTGCCAAGTGCCAAATCGGGGCAGCAGCTGTGGGCCATGAGCAGAGGGCAGCCCTGCCAAATGCTTAAAGCTGAGAAAAAGAGAACAGGGATTAGTGGACTGTGGGCTAGAAGAGACTCTGGAAAGTTCCATCCTATTTAGCAGCTTGAATTTTTTGTACTCATATGTATGTGATCTTGTTTGTCTGAGCCCTTAAGAGGGTTGCCCTGAGTAGAGGAATTAAAGTTTGTCTTGGGAGAACTTTAACATGTGCCACCAACTCTTAAAAAGATTATATAAATTAGAAAAAAATAGTACAAACTCAATTTAGAAAATGATATCTAGATGGCCCAACACAACTTATTTAAAAGTCCATCTTTTCCCAAGATTTGAGGTCTTATCTTTACCTCAGTCTATATTTTTGTATGTAGTTGGGTCTATTTCTGGACTTTCTATTTTGTTCCGTTGTTTTCTCTTTTTATTTTTATTTTTTGTGGTACTGGGGATTGAACCCAGGAGCATAGTACCACTTAACTATATCCCAGCTGTTTTAATTTTTTTATTTTGAGACAGGGTCTTGTTAAGTTGCCTGGGCTGATCTTGAACTTGTGACCCTTCTGTCAGCCTCCTCAGTTGCTGGGATTACAGGTATCTGTCACTGTGCCTGACCACACACAAGTATATTTTTCTTATGAAAATAGGATCATATTGTACACTGATAGACCATGAGCATTTTTCTGTATCATTAGTCTTCTGCATCATTTTAAACTTCTCCATGGTATAAATGTACCATAATTTCACCAGTCCCTTATGGAGGGACACTTGGGTCATTTCTAATGGTTCCACTATTATAAGTGTTTATGTTAAACTAAACACTCTGGTATCTATCCATGGATGGGACATTCGTTTTTTTCTTTGTATGCACCCACAGAGGGGAGTGGTCCTATATGAAGACCTGTGGCAAATACCTCCAGTAACGATGTACCTATTAGCTCTTCCTTCAGGATCTTAAGCCTTAATTATCTTTGCGTGTTGGATCTTAAGCCCTGTTTGCTCTGTGCTCCAGATCTTACAGGCATATTGCTTCATCCTGGAGAAGCTACTGGAAAATGAGGAAACTCAAATTAATGGCTTCTGTATCATCGAGAACTTTCAGGGCTTTACCATGCAGCAGGCCTCCAAGCTCCGGACTTCGGATCTCAGGAAGATGGTGGACATGCTCCAGGTGAGGCCTTCAGACCTATCATGTAGGAACCTCTCACAGGTGGGGGGCTGGGAGTCTGGGCCTGGTTTCCTAATTTCATGATACTGGCTGGAACCTAAGATATTAACCTGCTTGTACCATAAAGAGCAATGATAATCACAGTCCCAACCACAAACACTTGCACATTGATGGAAAGTTTGCCAAGTATACAGTCATTATGTCATAGGCTCCTCTAGAGTGTCCTCTCCCTGCTTCATTTTACAAACCTGGAAACTGAGGCTCAAAATTTAAGTGACTTCTCAGGCTGGGGATGTAGCTCAGTTGGTAGAGTGCTTGCCTTGCAAGCAGAAGGCCCTGGGTTCAATCCCCAGCACTGCAAAAAAAAAAAAAAAAAAAAAAAATTAGGTGACTTCTCAAGGTCACTGAGTGACTTAGGGCCTCCCTAAGTTGCTGAGGCTGGCTTTGAACTCGTGATCTTCCTGCCTCAGCCTCTTGAGGCACTGGGATTACAGGCATGTGCCACTGTGCTCAGTCTGTTTGTTTTTTGAGACAAGATCTTGGTATGCTGCATAAGCTGGTCTTAAACTTCTGGGCTTAAGTGGTCTTCCTACTTCAGCCTCCCCAAGTGGCTGAGACTACCAGGTATGCACCACGATGCCCAGCTTATACCTACATTTTCTGACCAGGAATCTCAAGCAATCTGTCCATTGTATCATGCTACCTCTCTTTGTGAATTTACCCTGAAGAAGGGATATCACCAATCCCCTGATGGCTATTGCCATATATATTGATGTGTCAGCCATCCTTTCTTAGAGCTATTTTAGGGCTATTCTATGTGTATTGTATTCTATGTGTATTGAGTTGCTGGGGCGTGGGGAGGACTGTTAGAGGGGCTGAAGGACAGTGAATCCATGACCACAGTGTCTATAATAGTTTGCAGTCCTCTTGGTGGGCAAGTGGGTCTGAAAACACTGTCACCAAAAAACCAAGCAAGGCTACCATTTCATTTCTTTACTTAATTCTAGAGTTTTTTGATATCTGGGAGAGAGGGTTGGGAGTATGACTTTTGGGACTTCCTTCTTGCCACTTGGAGCCACAGTGAAGCCCAGGCTCCTGGTGGCTGGCCTTCCATGGGCTGTCCTCCAGGGCAACATGTGATGTTGGACTAGTTGGTCCTTGTGCCATGCATGGGGAGAGGTAGCAACTGGGGTAGCAGGTGATGCAGAGTTTCTGAAGTCTTTGGGGCTGTGGGATGGGTGGGTGGGGTCTCTTTGTCATTCACAGGATTCCTTCCCAGCACGGTTCAAGGCCATCCATTTCATCCACCAGCCGTGGTACTTCACTACCACCTACAATGTGGTCAAGCCCTTCTTGAAGAGCAAGCTGCTTGAGAGGGTGAGTACATGGCCTGCCTGGGCAGGAGCTGGTGAGCTGGTGAGTGAGTGTGGGACTGGAGCAAAAAAGAGCTCATGAGACAAGAGGGGTGAGAGGGCAGTGGGATGAGGAACCCACCTGAGCCCTCCTCACACTGCCCTGGTCCCAAGCTAGTGGATCCCCCAATAGCCCAACCTGGAGAAGGATGTCACCAGGCAAGATGACATGATGCGGCTTTGTCCTTCTGTCCCTCTCCTGTCCTCATCCTTCATCCTCAGGGCACCTCTGGCTTAGCTGTCTCGCTTGTTTCCCTGCAGGTCTTTGTCCATGGAGATGACCTCTCTGACTTCTTCCAGGAGATTGATGAGAACATTCTGCCAGCTGACTTTGGAGGCACGCAGCCCAAATATGATGGCAAGGCTGTTGCTGAGCAGCTCTTTGGTCCCCGGGTCCAGGCTGAGAGCACAGCCTTATGAGGACATGTCCTGCCATCGAAACTGTAGTTAGCATCCCTGGGCCTCTCCTCAGTCATCCTGCACCAAGGCTGGGAAAGGGCCACCTGAAGTGACTTCCTAGGCTTAGGTGAGCTCCGGTGTCACCTTGTCCCAAGTTGTGGGGAGGGCAATAAAACAGGGGGAACTCCCTTGTACAGAAGAATTGGGGCAGTTAAATTTCCATGTGACTCTACAGCTATAGGACAGTGACTTTTATGTGAGGTTGAATTTCAAAGATTCTAAGTAGGCTTATCAATAATTTCTTTTTGTAATAGAGTTTTGTTAGCATCTGTGAAAACAAGCAAAGAGGCTGGGTTAAAAGCCCCCCTCTGCCGGGTGTGGTGTCGCACGCCTGTAATCCAAGCGACTTGGGAGGCTGAGGCAGGAGGATCAAGAGTTCAAAGTCAGCCTCAGCAACTTAGCGAGGACCTAAGCAACTCAGTGAGGCCCTGTCTCTAAATAAATTACAAAATAGGGCTGGGGATGTGGCTCAGTGGCTGAGTGTCCCTGAGTTCAATCCCTGGTTAAAAAAAAAAAAAAAAAAACAAAAAAAGCCCTCCCTCCCCCAGACAATTAAGAGGGAGGATTTAAGTTCAAATGAAACACAGTGACCTTGGTGGCTGGTTGGCAGGCAAGGAGTTTTCCACAGAGAAATCCAGGGTGGAAGCAACCTTAGAGCAGCTTCATTCTGGGGTGACCTGCTCCCCTTGGTCAAGTGCAGTCTGATGTATGCAGTGATGGCTAGGAGCTTGGACCTCTTTCCAGGGTGGCAGTCATGTCCTCATCTGTCCTCCTTTCCACAAAAACCTGTCTCCTCTAGACACCTTTCCTTGATGAATGGTTTTACTTAAATTTACAGGTGATATCTTCTCTGAGCACACTCTCAATCTTCAAGTTATACAGTTAAACTCTACTTTGTCTTTAGTTTCAGGCACTTTGAAGTGATGAACTTACACTTTCCAAATCTGCATGTTCTGACAAATATAAATGCTTTTCTCCTATGGAGTTGTCTTTCCTCAAGTGCTTAGTGTTTTTTGAGTGTGTGTTCATTTTTGTAGATGAGAATCCCCATGTGAAGTGTATGTTTGCTGAACATGTGGCTCCCTCTGGCTCCTCTGGCACAGGGCTCCCAACCATTGATAGATACTTTTCCCAAAATGCTACATTTACTTTCCCAATTGGAAGCAGACTCTCATTGCTGTTGTCTGGCCTAGTGGAGGTAGGGGAGTGTCGACTGGCCTGGTTGCATCCACTGAGGTATCCAAGTAAATCAAACCAAGATTTGTCTGCCCCAGCCTGTGGGGTCACCCCACTCCTTGGATGTATGAAGCACATTCGTTGCTCTATCCACCTTTTGTGGCAGTACCTTCCACCTGCTTTCACACCTTTGAGAATTTCTCTGATCTATAGGTGTTCTTTTGTTGTTTTCCAGTGAGGCTATTTACATATAGGTGTGAATGTACGCATATATATATGCATTAATCCCCTTTTCCATTCCTAGGATTTGTAGTCTCTGGTTATTACACAAGTAACTTTTTTATTTATTTATTTTTTGGTACTGGAGATTGAATCCAGGGATTGGTAACCACTGAGTTACATCCCCAGTCCTTTTTAGTTTTTCCTTTTTTTATATTTTATTTTCTTTTTAAAAATGTTTTGCAGTTGTAGATGGACAGCATGCCTTTATTTTATTTGCTTATTTTTGTATGCAGTGCTAAGGATAGGACCCAGTGCCTCACATGTGCTAGGCAAGCGCTCTGCCACTGAGCCCCAGCCCTAGCTCTTGGTTTTTATTTTTGAGACTGGATCTTGCTAAGTTGCTGAGGCTGGCCTTGGACTTGAGATCCTCCTGTCTCTGCCTCCCTAGTCACTGGATTTACAGGTGTGCACCACCATGCATGGCAGTAACTTCCTTCTTTATAACATTCACAGTCAAGCTGGGCACAGTGGTGCACAACTGGGGAGGCTGAGGCAGAAGAATTGCAAGTTTGAGGCCAGCTGCAGCAATTTAGCCAGGTCCTAAGCAACTTGGCAAGATCCTGTCTTTTAAAAAGTGAGGTGGAGCTGGGTGTGATGGAGCACACCTGTAATCCCAGAGGCTTAGGAAGCAGAGGCAGGAGGATTGCAAGTTCAAAGCCGGCCTCAGCAACTCAGAGAGACCCTGTTTCTAAATAAAATATAAAAATGGGCTGGGGTTGTGGCTCAGTGGGTAAGCATTCCTGGGTTCAATCCTTGGCACACACACATGTGCACACATACAAATCAGTTAATAATCAATGGTATTTACATAGGACTTCTGAACTGGAGGAGGAATCATAGCAAATTATTAGTATTGTGGATAGAAGAATGGGAGGCTGCTGACCAGTGAGGATTTTCCCTCAAGCTCTTGCTTCACTACTTTATAAAAGCCAAGTCCCCCCAACTCCCTTTTAAATCAACTTTTACATGGAATCTTGGCATATAAACCTAAAAAGAACAAAGCTGCCCTGGTTGAAGGGGGCTCAGCAGCTTTACTGCCCTCACCTTGTGGGATCTCCTAGGAACCTCTGGTGCTAAAAAGGCATTTCAAGTAGGGGCCTGGGCAACTGTGCTGTGGGGGCAACTGGGCCAAGTGGTGACAATGGAACTGGCATCTGCCAAGATGGAGGGCACTGGTGACCCTTGCAGAGGTGTCACTGGCAGAGTTGGGTGGGGATGGGCTGAGAATTTAAAGGAATGAAAGCTGAGTGTGTTGGTGCATGCCTGTAGCCTCAGTACTCTGGAGGCTGACCCAGAGAAGCCTTTGAGCCCAGGCATTGTGGACAACATAGTCAGACCCTATCTAAAAAAATAAAATAAAATAAATAAATAAAGAGGTGGGTGGAGGGAGGGAGGGGGAGAGGAGAAAAAGAGGAAAAGAAGCTGAGTTGTTGGGGCTGAGAATGTAGCTCAGTGGTAGAGCACTTTCCTAGCATGCTGTGGCCTAGGTTGGACCCCCAGCAAACAAAAAGAAAAAAAAATGAAGGAAATGAGTATTTTTTAATGTTCTCAGTATATACTTCTAATTGTTTTTCAAGAGTTTTATTCCAAATCTAAGGGAATCAGTGGTTGATCCTGTCGGCTAACTCCCACTTCTCCCCTATTCCCTAATTGTCAGGAGCCCTCCTGGACACAACCAGGCCTTCCTGATTTGTGGCAGCTCTCAATTTATACATGAGGTCAGGACGGTTAGAAAGCTGCAGGAAGATGCTGACCACGAGGCTCTTGGGGTAGCCTTCGATCCTTCTCAAACCCCAGAATCTGAAGTTCCCCCTGAAGTTAGCAGGGCTAGGGGACCCAGCTCAGGGACTCTGTGTGATAAGAAAACCCAGTGGCTTTCTCAAGAAGCCACAGGGTTGGGATCCACTGAGCCTGCTCTGTGAGCCAGCACCGCCCCCTGCTGACCCTGCCTTGGCAGTAGCCCTTAGGGCAAGGAGAGGGGGCTGGCTGACCAGACCTTGCCTAGGAACGTGGTACCCCCATTGGGAGAACATTGGGTGAAGCCTAGGAATATTAAAATCTGACATGCTCAGCCCCAACAAAATCCCAGCTGCCTATGTGTGCGAGTCCTACACATGACCCTCCCCCACCCCGAACTCATGAGAGAGAGAGGAGATAAAATACTCTTGAAAGCCACCAGCCACAGGAAGCATGCATTTTATGACAACTCTTTGGTGCCCACAGTGGCTTCCTTCTAGAGACCTCTGGGGGTGAGGCAGGGGTTCTGCCGCAAACAATAATTGGAGCAGAATGTGAAGCTGGAAGGTTGTGGCAATGTATTGCTGTCATCCCCATGTAGCTTCTTGAAAGAGGAATGCAGACAGCAGATTCTGGAGGCCATTCATCCAGGTGCAGGTGGAGGTCTCATTAGAGAAATGTCCCCCAGCCTCAGAGAGTCTGAGCAGGATTGGCCACTGCTCTGAGCCTCAAGATCACCAAGTGACACTGGAGGAGGCTAATGCTGCCTGGTGAAGCTCCTGGAAGATGTGCCTCTTAGTCAAGCCAGCCAGGAAAAGATGTGGACAGTCACCTAAAGAGTGAACTGGAGCCGGGGCCGTGGTGCACGCCTGTAATCCAAGCGACTTGGGAGGCTGAGTCAGGAGGATCCCGAGTTCAAAGCCAGCCTCAGCAACTTAGCGAGGCCCTAAGCAACTCAGTGAGACCCTGTCTCTAAATAAAAATACAAAACAGGACTGGGGATGTGGCTTAGTGGCCGAGTGTCCCTGAGTTCAATCCCTGGTTCCAAAAAAAAAAAGAGTGAACTGGACCATCTCTGATCCCACTTCTGTGAAACTCTGCAGTGTTGGGTCTGGAAGCTCACAGGTTCCCCAGGAACCTCGACATTCACGGGTCACCTGTGGAGAGCTCACTAGCAATGCGTACTTGTAGCCCCACCCTAGACCTACTGATTCTGAACCTGTATTTTTAGCAAGACTCCCAGGGGATTGCATATTAACGAGCTCATCAAAGCTTCCAAAGCAGTTTGCAACCTTCCTGCCAGTTGGAATCCTCTGGGGAAGCTTTCAAATTACTTTCGCCTGGGCCCAGGGATTGATTTACTTGGTCTGGCATACAGTCTGGTCATGGATATCTTTCCAAGCTCTTCAGGTGGCTAAAATGTGCACTGCTGAAGCCCTGTGTGTGGATATATGGAGAAAGTGACGATGTGGAAGCTGGAAGTATTGATATCTAAGGTTTTTTTTTTCTTTTTCTTTTTGTACTGGGATTGAACCCAGGGTGCTTTACCATTGACCTATATCCACGGCCCTTCTTTTTTTGGGGGGGAGGGGCGTGCCAGAGATTGAACTCAGGGGCACTCGACCATTGAGCCACATCCCAGCCCTATTTTGTATTTTATTTAGAGACAGGGTCTCACTGAGTTACTTAGAGCCTCACTTTT
>JAJEJO010004807.1:141348-155183 GCA_020662805.1 Glaucomys volans
CCCCCCCCCACATTATGCATCATCATTCATATATCAGAGAGACCATTCGGCTTTTGGATTTTTGGGATTGGCTGATCTCACTTAGCATAAGAGTTTCCAACATCATCCATTTACCTACAAATACCATAATTTTATTCTTCTTTATGGCTGAGTAATATTCCATTGTGTATATATACCACAGTTTCTTTATCCCTTCTTATTTTTTGATACAGGATCTTGTTAAGTTGCTTAGGGCCTTGCTAAATTGCTGAGGCTGACCTCAAACCTGTGATTCTCCTGCCTCAGCCTCCTGAGTTGCTGGGATTAGGTGTGTGCCATGGCATTTGGCTAATATCTAAGAATTTAAAGGCAAACTTTGCACTTGAACAGAGAAGACAGACAAGCAGGGATGCTGGAACTTGGCTCTTTCAGCCTGGGCTACAAAAGCCCAGGTGGGAAAGCAGCAGTCACAGGCCAAATGTCCTAGAATAAGAGCAATTTCCTCCCTGGAGCTGTGCTCAGAAGTAGCCTTGCCACTGGGCAGGACATGTGTGAATACACCTTGATTTCTCAAAGTGACCATATTTTTTTTCTTTTTATTGTATTCAGCAGACATTTATTGATTATCTACCATGTACAAAACACTGGTGGTAGTAGGGGTAAAAAATGATGCATCACAGTTGTCCTTGGAGAGCTTATATTTTGGCAGACGAGGCAGAATACAGCCAAATAGTATATGCTGTGACACATGCACGATAAGAGTATGAACCAAGTGGGTACATAGTGCAGTTGTTTCTACTGGGAGAAATCAAGGAAGGCTTCTCAAAGGCAGTGATCTTTAATGTGAGCCTTCATCTGGGAGTTGAAGGTTGCTGATCAGGGAAGTAAGGAGTATTCCAGATGTCATCAATTTATTCATTTAACAGGTGCGTTTTGAGCATTCACTATGTTGGCAGGCCCAGAAATGGAGGAGGGGGCTGAATAATAAAGAGAAGAGACATGACCCCTGCCCATCTTGTGCTTGCAGTAGGATAGGGGAGGGAGAATTTACACAAACTCTGTGTCTAAGAGGGAAACTCTCAGGGTGCTGTGAGACACAGTAATGGGAGACCTGGATGTTATGGGGAACTCACACCCAGTCCCAAGTCCACAATCTCTGTGGCCACTATGTACATGATTGACAGTGTTCAAATGCCTCATCTGCCCATGGTTGTTGCCTGCTGCCCTGCTGTTCCCCCACACCTTCTTATCTCACTGGAAAAGTGTAGTTAGAAATCAAGTATGACATATGACAGATGACATTGAATTGGTCCAAAATTGCATATTCAAGAATTTTGGCTTTTCATGGTGGCACATGCCTGTAATCCCAGGGACTCAGGGGGCTGAGGCAGGAGGATCTCAAGTTTAAAGCTAGCCTCAGCAACTTATTGAGGCCCTAAACAACATAGCAAGACCATGTCTCAAAATTTTAAAAATATATAATATGGACTGGGGATGTGACTCAGTAGTTAAGCACCCAGGGTTCAATCCCTGTTATAACTAACTAACTAACTAAATAAATAAATAAAAATCAGTATATCCTTTCCAGACTTTGCAATAGTAACTGTTTCTGCATAGCCTGAATGTAACCAGGCCTCTTGGGCTGAAACCTGTCTATCCAGAGAAGGGGTAGGCAGCTGACATCCAAAGTATTGATGAGCAATATCAATTTTTCTGTTGTTTAGGGGATGCTAAGGAGTGAAACCAGGGCCTTAAAGATGCTGGGCAAGTGCTCCACCATTGACCTACACCCTAAGCACAACAGTATAGATTTTTAAAAATTATTATTATTTTTTTTATAGACTGCATTTTTTTTCTTTGTACACAAAAAATGGGGTTACTTTTTTTTTTTTTTTTTTGCGGTGCTAGGGATTGAACCCAGGGCCTTGGGCTTGTGAGGCAGGCACTCTACCAACTGAGCTATATCCCCAACCCGGGTTACATCTTTTTGTTTCTATGGTTATGCACGATGTAGATTCATAACATTAGTATAATCATAGGGTAATGATGTCTGTCTCATTCCACCATTTTTCACCTCCCCCCATTTCCCTCTGTGTAATCTAAACAGTACAGATTTTTGATGAAGGTGATCCTTAGATGATGGAGGAGGGAGGTTACACAGCACACCGCAGAGCAGCATCCTAAAAGCTTATTTAAGCAACTCTTTATTTTCCTGATTTCTTTTCTCTTCGGGCTTTCCAATCTCTCTTCTCTCTGCTCTCCCAGCCCTGGGCATTTCCTATCCTGGAGCCTCGTTCCACCCAATATTTCCTGGATCTCCTTCTTGGGATTTCTATTCCTTCCTCTAGAGCAGCAGGTCTCAAAAGAGTCAACGTGACCATATTAACAAGGAAAAAATTAGGACCAGGGTTTGATGATACACACATGCAGCTTGTCTGCACTTCCAAGCCCAGGAATGTTTTGGAAACTATGTATCTAAACCTCTCCCTGTTTTCCCTGAGGGCCCATCAGAGACTCTGGCATGCAACTAGTAGATGAAGACACTTGTCTTCTAGTTTCTACACTGTCCAGGAGGTGATTTATGAGTGGGAACCAAACAGACAAGGCCAAAACCACTGCCTGAAATAACAGGGTGCTTTGAAAACATTATTTGAAGCCCCTCAACATCCTGAGGCAGGCATTCTTAGAGTCATCTTACAGGTTAAATATATATAAAAATATTTTTATATGCAAATAAGTATAAGCATATTTATATGTACATGTAAATATATAACCTGTAAGATGTGTGTGTGTGTGTGTGTGTGTGTGTGTGTGTGTGTGTGTTAGGGTTAGAGGGTTAGGAAGTGGTTAGGATGGGACTCTAACCCAACAACTCTGGTTCCAAGTCCCTCTGACTGTTACTACTCATGTTTTGTTTCAAATATTTGCTTCATTTATTTCTGGAGATGGGGGAGGTGCCAGTAAGAGAGGAGAAGAGGTACAAGGAGGTGAGAACTTCATTTATGCCAGATCAGGGTCCCCATCCATCATCAGATAAAGGAGGAAACAACTTTAAGAGGAAAGCAACCACTGTTCAGTAGAGGCGCTGATATAATTCTAACTAGTATCAAAAGGAACTTCTGGGTGGCACAGCCATGAGAGGGATTTAATGTCTCCCTTGGGGAGAGATTCAGCAGTTCAAGGCCAAACTGCCTTGGAATGTCTTTCAACCACTCAAATAAATGGCTGGTACCTTCCTGTATTTCCTCTAAGGACAATTAAGAGAGAAATGAGGAGGGGAGGCTCTTATATAGAGGGTCATTCAGTTAGGTGGTCAGTCTTTACCATAGGAAAGTAACTCCCTATACAACCAGGGCTGAGGAGCTTGTTAAAGATTAAAAAAAAAAAAAAATAGCTGCATTGGTGCAGCAACTAAGTGTCACTGAGCACAAATGCTAGAAGTTTGCCTAGCAGAGATGCAGCAAAGGACCAAACTGGCATGCTGCTAGCACCTCCCTATCCATACTGGGGAGCTGAAATCTCTTGTTTTTGTTTTGGTACTGGGGATTGAACCCAGGAATGCTCTACTATAAAGATACATCCCCAATGCTTTTTATTTGAGACAGGGTCTTGCTAAGTTGCCTCAAGCTTGCAATCCTCCTGCCTCAGCCTCCCCAGTTGCTGAGATGACAAGTGTGTGCCACTGTACCTGGCCCATGTTGTTTTTTTCATAGGCAGTATTCTTTGCAAGTTGGTATTCTGGGATCAAAGTAGTCTGGTTACTTTTTTGGGAGAAAGGAGATAAGGAGAAACTTGCTAAAAAGAGAGGGACAAATCTTGTGATATTGGGCATTCTTAGGTCTTGCTAGTGCACATCTTCCAAAGTCAACACTCTCCACCTGGCCCAGCTCATCAAAGGCTTTGCATGGCCGAGGAGGGAGGAGGGCTCTGAGTGCAAGGCTCTTGGGGGTGGTAAAGCTCTCTTGGCTGAACCAGTGCCTGGCCCTGGGAGTCCTTTTGTTTAGGTTCAGAAAGATCCAAAGGAGAAGAAAACATCACCATCACCAGCAACCAAACCAATACCATCTTGATTTAGGTAACATTTGCCTAGTTACCTAAGAATGATACTGGAAAAGCATTCAAACCATGCATGGCAAACACCATCTCCATCTTGCTTTGCATTCTGTCTATGTGGTTCACTTTAGCAATTGGTTAAAATGTTGACATCTCATTTATTTCAGTTCTTGGCTTTCTTGCCTGGAGAGGATGGACTTGGGAGGACACTCGAGGGCTGGCCGTATCTTTGGTATTTGTATGCAAGGTTGGATTGACATCAGTTGTGAGGAAACCTTGGTGTTTTGTGCATTTAAGCCCATGTTTTGGTGAAGGCACTGGAAGAACCTACTTAGTTGTACTATTACACAAAGCACACACAGCCATGCCCCATTTTTAGTCTTTATTTTTTTAAGTAAAGAAATTCCACTGAATCGAAGATTAACAAAATTACAGTTTTTGTTTGTAATGATCTTTGTTCACCACCACATAGAATCAAATAGAATCAAAAGTAATAATAAGAACACAAAATGATCAAGGATACCATCATTTATAATTTCTTAATAAAGGTAAATATCCTCATATTTAGAAAAAATTGCATTGCTAGTTGCGAATCTTAAACACCTCGGTGCTGAAGGATCCTGTTATTTCCCCCCAAAGATCCAGCAGCGCGGAGGCTTTCAGAACACAAACTCAAAAATACAGTATTTTCAGGGCAGCATTTAAGTTTCAGAAAACCCAAAGAGAACAAAATGAAATAAACCAGAATCAGGAATGTGAAAGTGATGGTTCTCAAAAATCAATCTGAAGCAGATCTGCCAACAGAAGAATGTGGTTGAACTGAGTCTAACCAGGAAAGAGATGCAAACTGGCACCCCCCTACCCCCACCCCCACCCCCACTAAGGCAGCTGCAGTGGCAGAAGTCAGAAGCTCAGGTACAGTGAAGGTCTTCCTGAGGCAGTGGGAGAGACCCAGACCATCTGGAACTGGTTGGAAAGGATTCTACATGGACTTGTGCTTTAGGAAAACTAAAGTGGCCAGAATGAAAAAAAAACAAAAAAACAAAAAAAAAACCTAACTCCTACACCCAGGGACTTGGTCTATTTAAATGACCAGCCTGGGAGAGAAGTGGCTGGCGCTGGGACCAAGCCGATCACAATTATTCTAGGCAACTGTTGGCTGCTTGATGTAGATGGTCTGGGAGGAGAATGCCCATTGAGACTAAGGGTATTTCTGCAGATGCTATAAGAGGTCTGTCCCCAACTTATGGCAATAGTGGATTTCTTGGTTAATGGGGACCAAAAGGGGAACCTAATGGCAATAGTTATGGATTTCATTATTAATTGACAGGAGTTCTAGTTAGAAGCTGAGAACTTTGTGAAACTCAGAATGTCTGACTCAATCCACCAGTGAGAAATTAACTTCAGCATTTTTATTAGAGATCCATGAAAGCTCTGCCAGCATATATACTTGGAAAAAAGTTCAGAAAACATGGTGGACTGACTTTTCCAAAAGGGTAGCTGTCTATTTCTGGAAGCCTGAGAATGGGGAGCTGGACTCCATGGCCTGCATCAAAGGGCTACGATGGAGGATGCTGGCTGCAGCACCCAGAGGCAGTAGCAGCAGGGATGCAGGCGAGAGGCAGCCTTTGCTATGACTGGCCTTCCAGTTTTCTCTGCCAGTCAGGGCCCCTTTCCCTTTTCTCAGCTTCAAATATAATTTGGCAAAAGCAATCCTAATTTATCTCTGCTTAGATAACAGGTGGAAGGAAACCTTGTCCCAATTGCTTGGCCTCTACATGCCACAGACAGGTCACTTTTCATGGCTTTTTTGAGCATCCAAGTAATCCAAAGTGTCTTTGGACAAGATGGAGAGATGCCAGAGATGAGGTGTTTTGGCCCAATCTGGATCATGTCTATTGTTGAGGGGTGGGAAGGGGACAGAACATAAGGAGCCTGCAGGACACTTGAGGATACTCTCCGGTTCTGTTTCAAAATTTCATAGCAGAAGAATTTGAATTCCTACACCACGATATTGTTGTAATACCAGGGGATTTTCTAGAGGTGTGGTAAGGCTTTTTGGGCAAAGAAAATAATTCCAGATGATACTGTGACAGAATGCTGCATCAAAATGCTTCCTAATGACTCTCCTGACTTTTGAAAGGATGAAGACCTTTGAGTTCCTTCCACTCGATGTGGTGTTTCAGTGATCTGCACTTTAGTTCTAAGTCAGGGTCAAGCCTCTCACATCTAGGATACCTGTGTGCCTGGCAAACACAAACAAGAACACATGTATCATTTCCTCGGAGCTGGCAAAATCCATCTCAAGTCACCTAGTTACAAAGAGAACTCTCATTTGATGTCAGCCATTAAAAGCTCAGCTGCCCAGAAGTTCAATTCAGTGAAGACTGTGGGACAGAATGAAAGCCAGTGCAGGAAGGAAGATCTGCCTTGGGCATTCTACACGCTCTGCCGGGTCACACTGAAGGATGAAGGTATTGTCCTCATCCTGATGGCCAGCACCTGTCAGTCATGAAACTGCCCTCAGAATAGCAAGGGTACTGCAATGACAACCCCCTTTGGGAAAGAAGCCAGTGAGAGCTTTCAGGGCCTAACCAAGAGAAGCTGAATGCACAAACTCACTCTCCCAAGTCCCCTCAAAATGAACCTTGGCTGGTGACACAGCCATTTCTATCGACAAAGGCTTGAAAAGGCCAACTTCAGGCAAATGTTCAACAACGCTCAGGCAAATGATATGTAAATGAAGTGGTCTTAGAGATGGCCTAAGACGAGGTGACAGGCTCAGACGTGTGATATCACTTGCCCACTTGTCCAATGTGAATCAGAGACACTGGGGATAAGAAGCTAGGTCTCCTGGACTTGGGTTCCCTAGTATCACATCAAGGAAAAAACATTCCCTTTCAGTGTACTTCCATTCTCATGGTGGGGCCTAAGGTTTCCTTATGTGTAAAATGCTGCAGAGAAGTTAAAAGAATATGGTAACAACACAAATTGACTTTCTACCTTCATTCTGCTCTGGAATCATGGGTGCAAACTCACTGCAAGAAAGACAAAAAGTTTTCTTCAAGTCTGTTAAACTCCCTTCTAACATACATGTATCAAAGAGACTCAAACACACTTTTTCGAGACAGACAATCCTAATTTGATTGGGAGCAATGTCTTTAAATTATCTGGGGGCGGGAGCAGGGAGAAGAGTAGGGTGCTTCTCTCCCTTGGTTTTTGACATGTTATTCCTGCCACAGAATTGTCTAGACATATGCGATTTATATCCTTAATTTGATTTCAAAATAGAATATTCAAACACTTTCTAAAAATCCAGCCTTGTTTCAGCCCAACTAAGACCTTCATAGCAAGAAGAGCATTCACATTATCATCAGAAATGGACGACTTTGGGAAGAAAAGCGAGGAAGCGCAGAGAAAGGAAAAAAGATGACCTACATATAAAGTGCTGCTCCCTCATTTATTAGGCAAGTTTGCATCTCTACATTCAGCGCCTCTGTGCTCTCATTCAGGGACAAACAAGAATTTTCCTGTAAAGACAGCCACAGTCATATTCTCATTTCCATGCCCGAGAGCCTGAAGCTTGAATAAAGGGCTTCAGTTGATTTCATGTGAACCAAAATGGAATGTAAGTGCCATTCAGAATTCCACACTAAAGAGATGTCAGCTGGGACATGGCCTCCCAGTCCCGGGGATGGGGAATTCCGGCCGTGCGGCAACAAAGGCTATGCCCCAGCCTGCCTCTCCCGGGGTGGGAGGCTTCCAGGTCTGCTGCTCAGGCCAGCTCCCAGGACAACCCCTCCCCTTTCGTGTATGAGACTTCAGGACTGTCTCTTCTCCTGGAGGGAGGGGTTCCTGGGCCACTACTTCATCAGTAAGTCAAGGACGTGCCCTCAAGCAAGTGAAAGGAACCTCTCACTTCCAGGGATGCTGATTCAATCCTATTAATCAGCAATATTAATTATTGCTCGATTGACACATTTTCGCAAAAAGTCTGAGGAATGAAAATATGGCCCTAAACCTAGACTACAGCTGTGGATGGTGGAAAGAAAAGCAACAGAGGAGAAGGACTAGCTTCCAAATTGAGGCTTAGATGGTAAAGTGCCAATTTGTGCTAAAAGAACACGAAGAGGAGATTCATTAGGGAAATGCCAACTTGGGGAAAAAGCAGTAATAACAATTTGGTGAGTGTGAGAAATTATATTATACCAAGACAAAGTCAAGACCACAGAAATCCCAGTCTTTTGAGAGAATGGCTATTTCTGATGTTATTAGGATGACGTGGTGATTGTCAGAAAACAACTTCATGTTACAGATGTAACTGTCCCAGTCACTTGGGCCAATGCCCAAACTGTGGCCACGAGGGCTGGCATTCAGGTGCCCAGGTGGCTCCCTTTATTCCTTAAACATCCACATAGACCACTTATTCCAATCTGTCTAGGAGCCAAAGGAGATGCAGCAAATATATATATATATTTTAAGTCCAGGCGATTTCACTCATAGTTCTATTTAATTCCAGAGAGCAACTGCTGATTTTTCAAAGCACAGGGTTCTTAGATCTTCAAGTACCACAGGATGGGAGAAAAGAAGTACTTGAAACCTATAGTGACATTTCCACTTGAGAAGACATTTTGGAAAGATCTAGCCAACCAACAACAAATAGAGGCTATTCATTTAAAAATCTAGTTTCAAAACAACACCCTCTTTGGTTGGAAATATCTTTTTCTTCTTTAAACTCTGATCCAACTTTTGAATTGTCTGATATCAAAAGCCAGACTTAGAGGGACCTGGGTTAAAAAAAAACAACACTAAAATTATAATTAAGTGCTCAAAAAGACCCCCAGAATCTCTTTATATGGAATGAGGGATGGGGGGAAGAAAGGCAAATGCTTAGCCTGGGAGAAGAGCTCCCAGCCTCGCCCGGAGGGATGTTCTCTCAAAGCTCAGTAAACTGAGTTTGTCATTGAACTTAGGACTGGTGGTCATCTCAGCAATCTACCTGGTCCAAGTCCCCCATTTCATAGGCGAAGGGAATCAAGTCCAAAGGGACTCATCCAGGGTCATATAGCAGGTGAGAAGCAGAGCCAGGGCTCAGCCCAAATGCCCACTCCCACCGAGGGTCCTTTGTGGGGACAACACACTGATTACACAAAGGCAGCTATGCAACAGACCTTGTGGCTCTGGAGAGCCCTTGGGAGCAGAGCGACACCACTGACAATGAAGTTCAATAAAATGAGCCACCAAGATGCTTCTAATTTAAAGGCAATGTGTCCCAAATTTGCCTGGTGATGAGAATCCCTTGGGGCACTTGTCAAAAATTAAAATCCCCAGGCTCCTTCCCAGACCCACTGAGTCAGCCTCCTCCAGGGGAGGGACCTGGGAGGCTGAATCTTTAACAAGAGCCTCAAGCAACTCTCAGCAGTGGCAACAGGGTATGAGGGAACTGTCCCAGTGGATGGTGAGGGAGGAAACTTGGCTTGTGACTCAAGCGGAATTTCCTTTGCCATGTAAGAGGCCGCACTCTGGCCTGGGAGTTGCAGGCTCAGACTTCCAAGCTGAGTCACATCTTCAGCACTGGCCCAGAATGGTGAGATCTTGTCAGGGTCTGCATAAGGACACATACACCACAAAACCACATACATCCTTCACTGTTCTCAGGGAAAAGCCTTTTGATTGGCAAAGCAAAATGGCTGTTTGGACACATTTTTAATAGGGAAACTAGATGTAATTGGCTTAACAGCAATCAGATGCTGAAAAAACTGGACAGGAGGGTGAGAACCCTGTCATTTGTCACCATGGATAACAATGCAATGGAGAAAACCAGTAACTAAGCACAAAAATAGCCTGGAGCTCCCAGGGAGAGCCGTCTACTGGAGACAGGTGTGCATGGTGGGGCCCCGCTGATGATCTGAGGTCAGGTCCAGGTCGCTGAGGGAGATGGGAGACCTGAAACAGCGGGCAAGGGGACGTGGGTTCCAGAGGAGGGCTGCTGGAGCATGCCAGAGTCCAGAGGCCTCACTCCAGCTCAGCCTCCACCTGCTCTGTGTCGGAGCACTGCGACTTGTTCCGTTCCCACTGGCAGATGGCATTCGCATACTCCACCACCAGCTTATCCATCCACGTCAGGGGTTCAGGAAACAGCACAGAGCCCTCAAAGAAGCCCAGGTGGCCCCCATGCAGAGGCAGCACAAACATGACATTCTCCCGTTTCTCTGCAGGGGAAAGACAGCCGAGTTACTGCACTCTAGTTAGCTCCAGGCAGGAGATGTGAAGGGGAGTAGGCTGGCTAAAGTGGCCTGGGCTCTGCTCACAGGGAAAAATCACCTAAGTGGGCATACAACCTCTGCCCCACTGCCTGGTTCATCAAAGTGGGCCAGGCACAACAGTGGGGGAACCTAGCTAGTTTTGAGATCACATGAAATCCTTGGAACTCTTAAGTGGTTCTCAAACTTGGCTGCATATGAGAATCACCTGGGGAGCTTTTTAAGCTCCCTAATTCTACGCTGCACACAGACTAATTAAATCAGAATTCGGGGGTGGGAGGAGAAGGATGAATGGGGGAGGGGAAACCCAGGCATGGGTACTGCTAAAACTCCCCAGGTGCTCGGTTATGCTTCCCAACTTTGTGCATCTGGATCCACCTCGGGTATCTTGTTAAAATGCAGATTCTGATTTAACAATGTGAGGGTGGGCAGTCCCTAAGGAGAGGTTCATAGCACTTAAAGAGTGTTATTTCCTAGAGAACAAGGAGAATTCAATGGTGTCAATCATTTTTCATCCCACTCATTTATCTTCAAGATTAAGACTTAACTTAAAGTTGCAAGTTGTGTTAAAGCCCAGCTGCCAATGCCATATGTCAAATGGTCATTCTGGGTTAATGACTGAGAGCTTGACTTTCTGATTCCATATTTGGTTGGTCCCGCACAGGCTAGTAAAGGCTACTACTGAAGAAGTGTGTACATGAGGCAGACAAGGTTCAACAGGAAGCAAAGGGCCCCCTTGCTGGCTTCCAGGGCTGTTTTCTAGTCTCGCCCACTTAGTTCTTGTTCTTTAGTCGCTGTTTTGTAAGTTTCTATGTGAGAGCACTAGTGCTGCAAACATCACTTAGAGCTCCAGAAGGGGACAAGTGCTGTTGCTTTCTTTCACTGCCATGCACGTGGCTGAGTGGGCTGTACTTGTGCAGTGAGTCTGTGGTTAGATGGGGGCTGACAGGAGATAGCTTCTTATCAGGGTGACACTTGTGGTACACACAGCCTCTCACCTGGGCAGTGTAACAGGGCCCTTTGTCTGCTATGTTATTTACTCTCCTGAGGGTCATGGGAGAATTGGAAGTGGTTACTATATGATATTTGCAACATTCATATAATGGTTTCAGTGTCCCTTTCATGCACCACTGAGTAGTGTGAAGATGATGTCCTAGGGATCTGATATTACACTGAACAGTAATTGTGCAACTCCCGATCAATTCCTCCTTCTACCCTCTCTGTACTTTCTCTTTCTCCTACCCCACTGATGCTGAGGCTGGAACCCAGGGCTTTGGGCATGCTAGGCAAGCACTCTCTTTTCCCTTCTAGCTCCTTATCCAGCATGAAATGAGACTGTATTGGCTTGAGGCACTGTAACATTTCCATGAGAAACATTTTTTGCCATTTCAATTGCTTATATTTTTATCCTCAAAGCAGATGGAAAGGCTGCCACAAGAGATAATAAAACTGGCTCTTTTGTGTGGGTGTGTGTGTGGGGGGGGAACCCGGGATTGAACTCAGGGGCACTCAACCATTGAGCCACATTTCCAGCCCTATTTTGTATTTTATTAAGAGACAGGGTCTCACTGAGTTATTTAGTGCCTCACTGGTGCTGATTGCAATCCTCCTGTCTCAGCCACCTGAGGGGCTGGGATTGCAGGTGTGCGCCACTGCACCTGCTTGGCTTTTTGTTTTGCTTTTCAGGTCAAATTTTAAGTGTAAAATTCTTCTTCTTAATGAATCCACAATCCTGAGACAATAATTCTGCAAACACCAGGTGACTCTTCCCAAACTGTCTTGGTGAGGGACATCAAGGATGGTTCTGGCTCTTATACTAGGAGCATCAGGACTTAGAGGATAGGCAAGAACTGTCCTTCCCCAAAGAAGTTGGTCTTCAGGAGCTTGTGTCTCAGTGAATTTGCTGAGTGGTTGGGGGAGCAGTAGAAGAAACACTTACCTGAGAGGGATTTTGGAATAGTTAGAAGGCTTTCATGCACCAAGGGATCATCAGCTGCATTAACCAGCATGAGAGGCACATAAATCTGCAACAACAACAGAGAGTTGAATTAAATAATCACTTCCCTTTTCTAGATCCCATTGATTCAAGGCTCACATTCACTACCAGACTTGTCTTTGAAGCAAAGGGAAGAGGGTCACAGTTTGGTTTGTTAAACAGGTGGGATAAGGATGCCTGGTATCCACTGGCAGTGGGCTGAGTTACAAGGGCCACTGTGATCACCACCTGATAGCAGGTGTGTGCAGTGGCAAAGCTCCCAGTGTCCTCGGGTACTGGAGAAGAGAGGGGAATGCTGAGTGACATTCACTGTCAAAATGCTTCTAATGGTCTTCACAGTGTTTCAAATTAGTCACACCTTTCAGAAAAATCACTTTACCAAGAATTATGTTCCTACTCATTTGGTTTATACTGTGAGAAAGGAAAATGAAGTGCACTCCAGTCCAGACAAAAGAGACTTTCTAGAAGAATCTGAAGGTTGAAAACAGGAGTAGGCTGTGAATATCTGGGGATCTTGGCAGGAATGCATTCAATATCCACTTTAGCAAAACAGTCAGTGGTCGTCTCCTTTTGTATTTGAGTGGAGATGGCGCTGACATGGCACTCAGATGTTGTTCCTGAGCAGCCATGTCTAGTGAATGGTGGCGCTCTCCTGGAGCTCTCTGATGATGGCGGTACACAGCTCAACTTTTACAAAATGGCTTAAATGAAGATGCCAAAAGCCTGAATGATGACGCTGAACTAGCTGGGAAAGCCACTAAAACAGCAGAACTGTGGCTTCACAATTATCTGCTTTAACTGCGGGAATGGTGAGCCAAACCACCAGGTGGACACTGACAGAGATAAATGAGAAGTTCTGTTATGGTATAAAAAGGGCAGCTGAGCCAAGAGCGAATGAGAAAGACTGCCTTGGTGATGGGCCAGGTCAAAAAACATGGGAATTTTGGTTGCTACAAATTTAATACACACATTTACTAAATGTGTAAATTTACTGCTAAAAGATGTATTGATATAAACCAGTCTATCTAATCAACAGACATGCTCTTCATCATTTTGATAAAGAAATATATCTATTTTATGGCAATTATCAAGAATACAAGCAATAATAAGTGTTGGGGAGGATATGGGGAAAAAGTACACTCATACATTGCTGGTGGGACTGCAAACTGGTGCAACCACTGTGGAAATAAGTATGGAGATTCCTCAGAAAATTTGGAATGGAACCACCATTTGACCCAGTTATCCCACTTCTTGGCATACACCCAAAGGACTTAAAATCAGCATACTATAGTGATATAGCCACATCAATGTTTATAGCAGCTCAATTCACAATAGCTAAACCATGGAACCAACCTAGGTGCCCTTTAACAGATGAATGGATAAAGAAGATATGCTATGAATACACAAAGGAATATTACTCAGCCATAAAGAAGAATGAAATGTGGCATTTGCCAGTAAATGGATGGAACTGGAGGCTATCATGCTAAATGAAATAAGCCAATCCCCAAAAACCAAATGCCCAAAGTTCTCTCTGATATGCAGAT
>JAJEJO010004807.1:155193-166640 GCA_020662805.1 Glaucomys volans
CACCTGCTTAGCATGTGTGAGGCCCTGGGTTTGATTCTCAGCACCCATGTAAACAAATAAAGTAGAGGTCCATGGACAACTGAAAAAAAAAAATTCACAAAACCCCCAGAAGTTAAAAGTAAAACAAAACAAAACAAAACAAAACAAAACAAAACAAAACAAAAAGAGAAATATATCTATTTTACTCTATACTTACCAGATCACAGCAGGAATTTGGAATTCAGTTCTAGGCACCACACTAATAAAATACACAACGTCCAAAAAGAAGGGTCCAGGATGGTAAGAAACCTACTGGATCTCCATGGAGAGTCAAGGCCCAAATCAGGTAGGACTGTACTGTCGAGTCTAAGAAGACACTGGGGTGTTGCAGCAAGTTTAAAGGCTTTCTTAGAGACTTGGGAGCAGCCTGGTCTAAGGGCAGTTCTTGGGATAAGTTTATGGGGGTCAAAGAGGAATAGAACTTTGGTTTAATTAAAAAAAAAAAAAAAAAGTTGAAAACTAGAGCAGATCCAGTGAGATTCTGGCTGAGCTTCCACTAGGAAATTTAGGAAGGATATTTAAAAAAAATTGTTTTTTAGATGTTGACAGACCTTTACGTATTTATGTTATCTATCTATCATCTATCATCTATCTATCTATCTATTGAACCGGGGATTGAACTCAGGGGCACTGAGTCACGTCCCCAGCCCTATTTTGTATTTTATTTAGAGACAGGGTCTCACTGAGTTGCTTAGGGCCTCGCTAAGTTGCTGAGGCTGGCTTTGAACTTGCGATCCTCCTGCCTCAGCCTCCCGAGTCGCTGGGATTACAGGCGGGCCAGACCTTTATTTTATTCATTTATTTATATGTGGTGTTGGGAATCGAACCCAGTGCCTCACACTCGGCAAGCACTCTACCACTGAGCCACACCCCCAGCCCATGGAGCTGGGTGGAATGACATGAATTCTGAGCCAGTGCTGTCCACTCACCCCGTGCAGGTACCTCATGCAGCTTTCTTCCTCATAATACTCTTTCAGGGAGTTATAGCCATGGAACTTCCTGGAACATACCAAGAAAAGGCAAGGAAAAAAAGGAGGAGGGAAGACAAAATAACGTTTGTTATTAAGATGGAAATACTGAGCTGATTAGCATCCAGTTGTCACACTAACTCACAGTACTGGTAGATACACACAGGCCACCGAGTCTGGTCTAAAGACTCAGCTGATTTTATTACTGCACCAGTTTCTACATTAACTCATCCTATCTATCAGCAGAACAGGCAGCAGTATTTAGGGTCAAGATGCTCTGGCATCTGAGTTCAAATCCAGGCTCTGTCTGGTTATGTGACTTCAGGCAAATGGTTCATCTGGGCTATTCCTCTATAAAACTGGTCTGAAAACAGGAAGGTTGTCTTGGTGCTGTGATATTCATGACACCGAAGTGCCACTAGCATGATAACTGGCTGAGAGGAATCTCTCAGTGTGATCTATAATAATTATTAGTGAATGTTACATCATAACAGCAATAAAACCATATATCACCATAGACAGAGAAACTGAAATTCAAAGGCATGTGCCAGAACTTTCTTTTCAAAAGAGTTCTTCCTGGTGGAGCACCTCACCACACTGTAAATGGAAATAAAATATGTTTAGAAAATAAAGATGAAAGATGAAACAGGGGTTCCAAATGACCAGTTCTGTCCATCCATGGAACAGTAATCAGAGACAAATAGACATTTAACAAAACCTTCAGTGCACCAGTCTGAAAGTCTGGTAGTTTTTTTTTTTTTTTTGGTACCAGGGATTGAACCTGGGGCACCTAACCACTGAACCACATCCCCAGCCCTCTTTTTTATTTTTTATTTTGAGACCAGGTCTCGCTAAGTCACTTAGGGCCTTGAACTTCTGATCCTCCTGTCTCAGCCTCCCAGCTGCTGTGATTACAGGAGTGTGTCACCACGCCCACCAACTGCTGTAGCTTTGCTCTGAAGCCTGGCAAGGTTCAACCTGGAGCTCTGATGCCAGGATTCCCAAATCAATACTCAGTCAGAAGATTTCTGAAAACCTCATTTCTTTCTGACACAGGGTAGGGCCTCTGGTTTCAGGATGGTGGATCTTTCTGACTTGGGCCTTCAAGATGTCCTGCCTTGCCCAAAGCTGTGCTTCTCTGCCACCTCCAGCCTCCTTAGACAGCTTTGCCAGGAAAGCTCAGGCTGGACCATCAGGGACTCTCGCTAGGAGGCTGTGTGTGGAGAACAACTCCGGATCTCTGTTCCTGCGAAATCGGTTCCTTTCATCCTCTTTCTCCATTATGACTGGTGAGAGATCTGCGAGGAGGCTGCCAAAACTAATTGTGAAGCTTCTACTACTCAACATGATTAAGAAAGAACTTTATGAAGAGTTGAGGACATTCTCTTTTGGGCTCAAAAAATTTGAGAAGATGAATTGAGAAATCAATGTTTTTTCTTATTAGACACCACTCAGTAAGTCATGTGCCCCATCTTAAGTGGGGGTGGGTATGGTTCCTTCTCATCTTTTGAACATACTGGTAATTTCCTAATTTCTATTTCCTTTAAACTGTTAACGAGCACATTTCAAAGCTACTTGGTATAAGAAGGCTATTAAAATCTTGAGAAGCGGGGCTGTGATTGTGGCTCAGTGGTAGAGCGCTTGCCTAGCATGCATGAGGCACTGGGTTCAAGTCTCAGCACCACATAAAAATAAATAAATAAAATAAAGGCATTGTGTCCATCTACAACTTAAAAAAAAAAAATCTTGAGAAGAAAAGTAGAGCCTTCATGTCCTCAGACCATTCTCTGCCTATCTATTGGACATATACTTGCTTGCTTTAGGTCACATCTAAGGTATAAATGATAATTTAAAAAGAATGATCTTGGGCTGGGGTTGTGGCTCAGCGGTAGACCATTCGCCTAGCACATGTGAGGTACTGGGTTTGATCCTCAGCACCACATAAAAATAAAGATATTGTGCCCATCTACAACTAAAAAAAATATTGAAAAAATAAAAAGGATGATCTTTTTGGGTCAGAGATCAATATCTTCTCCAGCTAAGGCCAACTTCAGTCAGACACTACTGGCAGCAGGAAAGAAGACACTGTGAGGGTCATGTCACAGGTCCCTGGAGGGGCCAGGCAGGTAGAAAGAGAACGAGTGAAGTGGGCAGGGTTTGCATCTTACATGAAAAGAGGTCTCCAGTCCTCCAAAGAAAGAGGCTCTGTCCATTTTGCTTGAAATACACAGCTTTCTTGCCCTTCTTTTCTTTTTTCATATTTGATGGCAACTTCCCTTCCCTTCCCCTCCACTGAGAAGGCAAATCTATGTAACACCTGATCTTGCCCTGGTCCTAAGGCAGAACAGCCAGGGGTGACTGAGGGAGACTTGGGTGTGTAGACCCAGCCCCTACACTCATGCCAGCTGTGCCACGCAGGACGAGTTGTCATATTCTCTACCTATTTCTCAAGAAATTAGACTTTTTTTCTGTGAAATCTTCTGTTCTTAAACACTGGTTGCTTAATCAAAGAAAAACATCCCTTACCACTAAAGTGGGAAAATCAAAGCACTGTGCTGGGCAGAGCTGGCCTGCAGACTCCTGCCTGGCACCCTGCCCCAGACCACTCCTCTCCCAGCTTCGTGGACCCACCTCATCACGTTGTCATCAATCTGCATCAGGGATGTAGCTGTGTAGAGCCGGCTCAAGTCCGTGTCCTCCAGGCTCTGGGGTTTCTTCACATGGTCTCCAAAAAGAGCTTGCCTTGGGGAGACACAAAGGCAAGTAGAAATTGACCAAATCATATCATTCTATTGTGTGCATATATGAATGTGTAACAACAAATCCCACTATTATGTATAATTATAATATACCAATAAAATTAAAAAAAAAAAACAATCACATGCAGAGAGAAATCAATAGAGGCTACTTCTGTGTCCAGAGGCCAGCCATGACAGTTGTGGCCATGTGAGACAGAGCCCATGTGGTTAGAGACAGATTCCTGTCAGCCTTAGAAAGTCCTAGAGGATGAGCCTGAGTGAGCACTTTTGAAAAACTGCAGAATGATGAACACAAAGGCTTTACTGAGCCGGGTGTGGTGGCGCATGCCTGCAATCCAAGTGACTTGGGAGGCTGAGTCAGGAGGATCGCAAGTTCAAAGCCAGCCTCAGCAACTTAGCGAGGCCCTAAGCAACTCAGTGAGACCCTGTCTCTAAATAAAATACAAAATAGGGCTGGGGATGTGGCTCAGTGGCCGAGTGTCTCTGAGTTCAATCCCCGGTTCCAAAAAAAAAAAGGCCTTACTGTCCTTTTGGGGGCACCTAGAAAAGCTAAAGATTGGGTTTGAAGCAATCTGAATATTACAGGACCTTCAGCACAGGGGAGCTATCAGCATAAGCCCTGTGGTGAGTGGTAGGTAATGATTCACCACTCATCTTTACCCTGGTGTTGATCATGTCCCCTTTGGCAGGGCCCCTTTCCCTTTATGAGTCATTTATGTTGCTTAACATCTAACCTATTTAGCATTTGGGCAAATCAACAGCTCTCCAAAGACTTAGCTAAAAAGCTGTGTAAGGTCATCCCTTGGTATCCGTGGGGGACTGGTTCTAGGACGCTGCCCCTCACCCCATAACAAAATCCATGGATGCTCTAGTTCCTTACATAAAATGGTGTAAGATTTAGTGTGTGTGTGTGTGTGTGTGTGTGAATGTGTGTATTATTTTGAGACGTGGTTTTGCTATGCTGCCCAGGCAGGCTTTGAACTCCAGGGCTCAAGTACTCCTCCTGACTCAGCCTCCTGAGTAATTGGGATTACGGGCGCACACACAACCATACCATGCTTTAGGATTTGCATATCACCTATGCCATCCTCCTGAATACTTTAAACAATCTGTAGATTACTTAAAATAACTAATATAGATGCTATGTAAATAGTAACAATAGCTATATTGTTTAGGAAACAATGACAAGAAAAGAAATCTGCACATGTTCTGAACAAATACAATCTTGTAGGTCTATATTTTTATCTGCTGTTGAAACAGGGGATGCAGAACTGATAGATATAGAGAGCCAACTGTATTCAGTACAATGGTCATTTCTAGGGAGAGACAGACCCATCTTGAGAGAACCACCACTAAGGAAGCGGTCAAAATGTGCATGGTAGCCTGCCCTTCCCAGCAAGGACTCTCAGTCACACAGCTGAGGGAGGACTGAGTTTGCTCTGAGGTTTGGTCCTATGGTAGGAAACTCAATGTCCTTGTATGTGTTTACAACCTTTCTAAAAGAAGGGCGACACATTTTTCTAGTACTTATCTTTTTTTTTCAAAAGATAAATAGGAAGATTATCTTATATATCTATGGGACAGGGTTCACAAGTTAAAGTTTTTCTAAAATTTCAGAATGTGGCTTTTAATAGAAAAAGTTTAAAAGGTATTTACTTATGCACATTTTTGCAATTTGTTAAGAATCACATAATGAACCTTAGAGACTATTTAGCTTCAAGAATAAGCCCTTGAGCAAAACAAATCTTCTCTGGATGGAGTCTTTCTTGACTCCAGAGGTACAGAAGGCAGAGGACTTGGATGTGGCCTTGGTGGCTTGGCTCTGCTCCTTCTGCAATCATAACTCTGGCAAATCTCCAGAGCACCCACTTAGCTGAGTCACACCCATCTCAGCACATGGCTGATGCTCAAACTACATGAGCTGAATGAAAATAGTTGATTGTCATGTCCCTCTGTTCTGTACTCAACCAACATGAGAACCTAAGGATATGCCTGGCAGCTTGGCAGCCTGAAGGGCTATGAGCCTCAGCCCTGCTCAGGCATCACATGACCCACTCACAGGAAGCCCCATCTGGAATCAGGATAGGATGGGCAGCAGAACATCTCTACTTATCTATTTATTTAGGTACCAGGGATTGAACCCAGGGGTGTTTAACCACTGAACAACATCCCCAGCCCCTTTATAAAAACATTTTGAGATAGGGCCTCACTAAGTTGCTTAGGATCTTGCTCAACAACATCTCCTTTGAACCACTGGAAAAAAAGAGACTAAGAGGTAGGGTACACACCTGTAGTCCCCACTGCTCAGAAAGCTGAGGCAGGAGGACTGCCTGAGTCTAGGAGTTCAGGGCCAGCTTGGGCAACACAGTGAGGCACCATTGCAAAACAAACAGCCAGGTGTGAGGACACATGCCTGTAATCCCAGCTACTTGGGAGGCTGAGGCACGAGGATTTTGAGTTCAAAGCCAGTCTTAGCAACTTAGCAAGGCCCTAAGCAACTTAGCAAAACTGTCTCAAAATATAAAATAAAAACGGCTGTGGAGGTAGCTCAGTGATTAAGCACCCCTGGGTTCAATCCCTGGTACCCAAAACAAACAAAAACACAGAGATTAAGAAACTGATCACTTGGCTTGATTGCTTTACCTAGGGTGGTGATAAAAATCCCTCCAAAGTGTAATTTTTGAGTATTTATTATGTCCCAGGCTCTGGGAGAAAACAAAACAAGCCTAATCTCTCCAAAGCTTTTCATGTAGTTTAAGACTCAGGATTTACATGGGGGAAACTGCAGAAAAGCAAGCTAGTGGAGAAGACTTGAGGTGGACTGTACAGGATGGCCTGGGATCCAGCAGAGATGCTTGGAAAGGCAGGTGTCAGGGAGGAAGAAGAGATGGAAGCAAAAGTAGTAAAGATAATGATAAAATTATCACTACTATTTGTCGAAGGCTACTGTTCTTCAGGTGCTGCTCTAAGCACTTGATGGGTTAATCTGCAAAGGCAGGATACGCAAGGTGAATGTGGAGCAGCTCTAGCCTGGAGCAGGCAGGAACTGACACTTCACCTTAAGCCTCCTGTCTACTCAGCTGCATGGGCAGAACCCCAGGGGCTGAGCCCCAAGGGTCGCCACCCTGTTGTTTGTTTTTTGTTTTTTATTCTGAAGAAAGAGGAATTCTGGCTTTTAGTGACTTTCAAAAGATCTCAGAAAGCAACCATATGTCTCCTGAGAGATAGAGGGGGCCATACCTGTGTGAGAGGATGATCTTCTTCATGTTGTCGGCCATGAGGAAGTTGTAGAAGCGCCGACACTGGTCCCACTGCATGAAGGTTTCTTGGGCCCTGGAAGAACCACAGCGAGAGTGAGAGGGATGTGGTGGGGAGGCTGTGGTGGATGCAGGCCAAGTGGGGGCTCCTGCTGCTGCCGTGAGATGCTCTTGTGGAGAGCTCTGGTTGTGGCCTGATGCTGGGACAGGGACTTTGCTGTGCAGTGCTCAAAATTCTGCAGAGAGACCTGTGGAGGAACCACCACATGCCCCTGAAGCTGACCCCAGCAGGACCCTCCAGGGCCAGAGACACACTGTTGTGTGTGGGCTATGCCAGCCTTCCCTTAGTCGTAGAACTTGCCAGAGTTTGCTTTGATGGTCATTTGAAGACTTTCTCCATTCAACTTCCTACCTGTAGGCAACCCATTCTGTTCCATCCTCCCAGATATAAAACCTCCATAAAAACTTAAATCTAGTATATAATATATAATTGCATAACAGTAAGAATGTAGTCATTATAATAAAAATATTAACTCTAGATAATTATTTCCAACCTATTTTAATTGTACCTGTGTCAATTTTACTGCAATATTTGCAGAATTGAAAATGTGGGACTTAATGGGTTAATGATGGGAGTCTCTAAGGTGAGGGTGGATGTGGAGAACTTTGGTGCAGAGAAAAACCTAAAAACACTTCTCATGTTGCTGTTTGAGAGGCTAGAGATTACCATAAAATTTGACCTTCACCAAGCAAAGCTTTCTTTCTTTTTTTTGATTAGCCTCAGAATGCTGGAGTGGCAAGGAGACAGCAGTGAAGGCAGGGAGGCCAGCAACGCCTCCAAGGCATAGCTGGTGGGCTGGCTGGGAAGTCTGTTATCGGGGCTGTGCATGGTCAACACAGTTAGCCCACTTCTTGTGAGGGTCATCTTTGACCCTCCTAGTGGTTGGCACTAGGCTGGAAATAGTGTCCCTGTTTCCAGACCAGGAAAACACCACCCTGTTTGCCACCACCCTAGTAGCCAGATGTCCATGCTTGTGTCAGGTGAACAAACCAATGGACTCATTTCCACCATGGACCCTCGGTCCTCCCCACTCAATGCTCTCCTCCTTGGGTATAATTCCAAAGAGGCTGCCACTGGTCCACACCAATTAAAGAGAAAGTTTCATTTTGCAGATTTCTGAGTCTCTAGGCCTGATACCACTCTGAAAACTCCTCTGGGTGTCACTGTGCCCACACAGAATCTGCAGGCTTCATCTTCTAGATGGCAACAGAGGAGACTAAATGGTTCACAGGTGTTTCATTTTGTTTTGTTTTGTTTTGTTTTGTTTTTTTAAATTCAGAGAGTTTATAAAAGTAATTTCCCTAAAGCAGCCACACATCAATTTGGAAAGACAAACATTTTCCATAATATGATTAAAAAAGGGGGGGGGAATTAAAAACGAAATGGTTTGTGGATTTAATGGCCTGCGATATTCTGCTAAATCACAAAGTTCAAAGGCCAAAGTAGAGACTAACACCACCTTTCACGGTCAGAAGGCCACTGTGTATATGTATGGGAACCTCCCCACACCCTACAGAAACAGAAGGGACAGGCTAGATCACTACTGTTGGGACCCGGGGTGAGGCAGCACTGTGGTCACCTACCTCATGGTCTGAGGAACGGGGTCACCCAACTGCGAGCCCATGCCCTGCTGCCCCAGTTGGCTTCTCCTCTCTGACCTTGAACCCAAGCTGTCCCCTCCTCTTAGAGTCCTAGCTTTGTCTTGCCTCATTCATTTTTCCCTTTGCTCATCTCCTAACTGAAGGAAAATTCCTGCTGCTGTGAGTTACTTCCCTTAAGGGGCTGCAGAGGTAGGGAAGGCAGGAGGGCGCTGCCCGGACATGAAGATATAAAAAGATGCTCTGGTACTGCAGGAAGATTTTTGCTGGAATGATAAATACCACAGGTGCTGCTCAGTGAAAGTCTCTGGTGTTCACAGGTGCCTGGGGCCTAAAGAGGGACCAGGACAAGGATGCTGGGACCAGTGTCTCATTTGGTTTATTTTGGCTAACTCTGATTTCTAGGATCTTTGGTTTGCCACTCAATATGTTTAGGAGCTGTCTTTACAACCTTTTGGTATATAATTAGGGAACTGAAACTTGATTTTATATAAGTTTAATGAAACATAATCAAAATTGTTGTTATAAAAACACACATTCCATATACTTTTCTTCTTGAAAAGTATTCGTAGCTACTGAAAATTAATTACCCTGCCGAGGAATGTTAAAGATCAAAGAGATACAGAGAAGAGTCAAAGTGAGTTTCAACTGGTTAGACTGCAGTGAGATGCAACAACCATTTCCACGGACAGAAAAAGAGACAAATGGATTATTGGGAACCACTACATACACAGCCCATCAAGAACCTCACATATACAGCTCCTACAGATGCAAATTCTGATTTATCCACTTTGTTTCTGCAGTGAAGAGAGGCAGGAGAAAGACTCTTTGGGTCTGGCGAGGGGATGAAGGTTTAAGATGTCTGGGCTCAAAAGGTAGAGCAAGGACTTGACCCATAGCCCATAGAACACCTTGGGAGATTCACCAGGCTCTGCTTGAGCAGCTTCAACCTTCCAAGCTTCAGTTGTCTCATGTGCCAAATCAGGGGGCTGAACTAGAGAATTCACCGACATTGCTTCCATGGCTGAGGTTATCTAGATAGTTTCATGAGAGACTGGACAGAGACCACCTTGGGGAACTTGGTGGTTTTCCTGCTCCTGTTAAGTGCTTAGAATTCTGCAGGCAGGGTAGATGCAGGGAGTAGAATGCTGGCCAGCAAATGGTACTGAGAATGGGTGTGGCTTTAACCTGAAAGCAGGCAGCTCCTGAGCTAGATGGGCACACACCCCAGGAGGAGGGACAACATTTACTCAGGAACTACATGACCCAACAAGGAAGGTTTAAAGAGAATGACGGTGGGGCAGAACACTTGAATGAAACTGACCATGCAGGTAGCATGGTGGACAGACTCCAAGTGACATGAGAATTCATGAATGATGAGAGTAAATGGGAAACTTCTAAGGGGAGGGAAACAGGACATTACAGTGTCAGAAAGCTATATGCCAATGCGTGGAGCACATACAAGAAAAACCTAACTCACAAGAATACCTAAGATCTCAGTGGTGTCAGTGAGACTTCATGAAATGGGAAGGACACTGGGATGGATATCATGTTACTCAAAGTAAGGTCAGTTTTCAGGCAGAGAAGCAGCATATAGTTGTATGGTAAGAAAACACAGACCCATGTTGTCCAAAAACCTTGGGGAAAAATATGCAGAGGGCATTGGGTGAGAGCTGCCAGGTCAGAGGGAAGAAATAAATTTTACAGTTTAGATGCAAATGACAAAATGGGCATGAAAGCCAAGGGCACTAGACACTGCCCAAACTTCTACTTGCCTAAATGGAAGAACATCCAAACCCTTGACTTGCCTCGAGATAGTTGTGCTCTCTAGAAGAGAGAATGGATGGCAGGAACCACAACCTAGACCAATCCAGATACTGGTCCACCAGCAGAAATTGGCTGAACACTCAGCAGAGAAGTGTGGAACCCAGAGAAAAAGCCGCTAGGACATTGTTACAGGGAGGGGAGGCTTTGCATAATCCAGAGTGAATCTTGTTGGTAGAAAGACAGGTTTCAAAAACATCAGAAAGAACTGGGATCATTCCAATACGAAAGAGGCCTCCTAAAAGTGGTGAAGCTCTAAAAAAGTGATGCTGTCACTGAGGTCATGAAGAAGAAGAGGAGAATACCCCACAAACAAGTATGGTTTCACTGTCAGTCTTATTTAAGAATGATACATTGCATTTTTGAAGAGCTTTATCATCCACCCATCAATCTACTTATCCATTACTAAAATGAAGTTTTCTTAGGATGCCTTCATTACTTCTAATCATTACAAATTAAGTAAAATTAAAATGTCACCCATACTGTTTTTATAGTTACTGGCTTTGAACTGTTAAAATAATTTTAAAAACATGTTTCAGAGGGTAACAGATTTTTTTTTCAATAGATGCAGAGAAAGCATTTGATAAAATACAGCACCCCTTCATGCTCAAAACACTAGAAAAAATAGGGATAGTGGGGACATTCCTTAACATTGTAAAGGCCATTTATGCCAAGCCCACAGCTAACATCATTCTAAATGGAGAAAAATTGAAAGCATTCCCCCTGAGAACTGGAACAAGGCAGGGATGCCCTCTTTTGCCACTACTATTCAACATTGTTCTTGAAACTCTAGCCAGAGCAATTAGACAGACCAAAGAAATTAGAGGAATACGAATAGGAAAAGAAGAGATCAAACTATCCCTATTTGCTGATGACATGATTCTCTATCTAGAAGATCCTAAGAATTCCACCAGAAAACTACTGGAACTCATTAATGAATT
>JAJEJO010004807.1:167040-209859 GCA_020662805.1 Glaucomys volans
CAAACAAGTATGGTTTCACTGTCAGTCTTATTTAAGAATGATACATTGCATTTTTGAAGAGCTTTATCATCCACCCATCAATCTACTTATCCATTACTAAAATGAAGTTTTCTTAGGATGCCTTCATTACTTCTAATCATTACAAATTAAGTAATATTAAAATGTCACCCATACTGTTTTTATAGTTACTGGCTTTGAACTGTTAAAATAATTTTAAAAACATGTTTTAGAGGGTAACAGATTTTTTTTTTTTTTGGTACCAGGGATTAAACCCAGGGGTTCTTAACCACTAGCCAAAACCCAGGCCCTTTTTTATATTTTATTTTGAAACAGGGTCTTGCTAAGTTGCTCAGGGCCTCATCAAATTGCTAAGGCTAGCTTTGAACCTGTGATTCTCCTGCCTCAGTTTCCCTGGGATTACAGGAATACGTCATTGCACTCAACAGATATTTAAATCACTAAGAGTCCAAACAAATAGGCATTTTGGATTCTGTTCAGAACAATCAGGCAAGGAAGAGTTGAGCTGACTATAGTAGGCTGCTGGGGTCCTGCTCAGAAAAGGCTGGCCTTTTCCAACTCCCCAACTTTGCAAAATGAACAGACTAAGAACTGAATAAAATGAATGAAAGTGTCACAAGAGAATGAACTGGAGAATCTACATTTAATGCCCAAATGAATTTAAACTTCCTGACTCACATAAATAGTGCAGAGCCCTGCAAAGCTGTGAGACAGCATGGTCTTTGAGAAAATATGGAGGGTGAAGGTGAAAGAGAAGTCCTTACATTGCTGGGATGGGCAAGCAAGGCTCTAATATTCCAAAAAGGGGAAGAAGGCAAGGCATTGATGGTTGTTGATGAATCTGTGGGATGTGGATCTAGGCGATATCAAAAAATACCTTGAAGGCAATATGCTTCATGAAACCTTAAAATTAGAGTACATTATATATTTCCTTAGAATGCTACAGTACCAATGTAAGAACTATTTTTACTTGGGCAAGGAGGGGATTCCCTTCCAGGCTTTGCCCAGGTACAGTCATATTTTCTCTTTTTTTCTTTTTTCATCCTGTAGACCTGAAACTCTATGCCCATTAAATAATAACTCCCCATTTCTCCTTCCCTAGAATTATATTTTTACATAGCTGTCCTCTCCCCTAATTTTAATGTGCAAATTCTGTCACATTATATATTTTTCTTGATGTCATAAAATGAAAGCTACCTTTATTTCTATTGAGTTGGTGTATCATAATTTACTTAACTATCTCCCATGCTGGACATATGGATTATTTTTAATTTGATACTGCAAGAGAATAGTAAGCAGACGAAGCCAAACCAGGACTAGCCTCCAAGGAAAGGACAGGGCACAGACATATGGGCAGTCCTAGGCAGACTACCAGCACAGTGTAGGGCTTGTGGTCTCTGATGAGGGAAGGTGGAGTCTCAAGACCCAGCTGGCAGCTGCTTATGCTGAAAAGAACAGTTAAAGTCATTACACACCATGGAATATCAATCAGGACAGTCCCCCACCTCCCATGTGCAGCATGGGATATAAGTTGGTTTAGCAGCAGCTAGACTTTGGTAACTATAGAAGCAGGGGGCTGGCTTCTCTCTGAGCCTTCTGTTGGCTCTGGCTATGCTAGAGGAGAGGGAGGCAAGCTACTGGAATGAGAAGCCAGAAGGAGAGGAATAACTGAACAGGCAGTCCTCCAGGCTCAGCTAGGAAAGATTTACCAGAAGCACGAACTCCCGTGTGGCCCCTGCAGACACAGATGGGCCCTCCTGCTCCACCTCCATGTACAAGATGCATGTAGGCACAGCTGCCATCATCCCAGTGCCGAAAGGCTCATCGCCCACAAGTGTTGGTAGGGAAAAAAATAAAGGTTATATTGGTTTAAAGGAAAGAACTATCCTTCATTCCTTCAGAAGACCTGGTTAAAAGGTTGAGGGGACCTGAGCCTCTGGTAGCTTCAGCATACATGGGACAATGGTACCTTTCTGACCTGCTGCAAGTTTCCATGTGTAGAACTATATTGATCTTAGCTCAAACATTCTCTGTGCTCCAGAGAATAAACTGGCCTTTTTTGTTCCTTATTCCAAGAGGCTGACAGTACATAATTATATGTCTGAAATCTTTTGAGGTCTCAGGGGAGGGGCGAAATACAAAGCACCTTCCAGGTTGTAGTTTCCTACCCTCCTGATCCTGCTCTGCCTTAGTTAAGAACACTTGTTTGCTAACAGTGCTCTTCATATACTCTTGGCAACAGCAGATGGCGCTACTGCAGCAATATGAAATGAAGCTGTTTTAAGATTTTTACCTTTTGAAGAACAAAAGAAAAAACAAACTTGTTTATCTTTCTATTTATCAAATTCAAGGTTATTTGAATACACATTTAGTATCCACAGCAAGTCCACAGAAGTTGGTTTAGGAAAGGAATCAAGTGATTCCCATTTTATAGGCTTGCTGAAAAATGTGCCAGCTGTCACAACCTCCTACTTCTCCAGGCCCGCTTCCCTCAGATCTACTGGTAGGCTGGTCCATTGCTCACTTCTTTCCTAGCCCAGTGACTGGGCAGGATGGGGCTTTAGTTAGTTCGGTTACATATGACTATGAACTTGAAGTTGAGCATTTCAAGTCAAGCTGATTATACGTGTGCACCACCCTGTGCAGTGATAGCGGCAATCTTGAGGGGAGTCAGAGAAGCAACATGCCCTGCTCAAACTCATCCTGCAGGTGTCTGTGGGCAAGAGACAACCCAGTGGGTCAATGCCTTTGTGAAGAGATCTGGGATGCCTAAGAGATACGAACACTTTGAGGTGAGGACACTGGTAAAATGACTTCCACAGAGCCCTTCCAGATGCCATCTGAGACCTGGTCTCATACAGGTAGGGGAGAAGTGCAATCATAAGGCCCTGCTTTCAGAAACTAACTCACAATCTCCTGTGTCCTCTCCTAAACCCACAGTTCTGCCATATTCCTGAAGCATGAACTAGTAGTCACCTCAGACATTCCCTAGGGAACAAGCAGCTATTTATAGGGCCTTTGGCTCACCCAATTATAGATCTGATCCTAACATGCAGCTGTGTATCCCAGGTTCATTGGGTCTGATATAACAACTCCAATGTATGATGTGGAATCAAAATCAGATGAGTCCAAGACTCAGAAACTTCTGCTCAGTCTGCCATGGTGTTCTCTAGACCATGTCTGGTGCATTGGGACATCTCAATAAACAAATGCTAACTGAAGGACCTGATGGAAAAAAGAAGTGCATGCAGTGGAGATGACTCACCTCAGTGCACTGTACCCCTGGCACACGCTAACACAGCACAGGACCTTTTCTTGGTTTGCCTGGGTCTCCCCCAAGTATTTGCATACGATGTTACCGCCGAGGCTGAAGCCCACAACAACCAACTGGGTCAGAGGATAGGTCTTCTTAATGTAGTTCACCATGGCTCCAAATTCCCACGTGCAGCCTGTGGGCAAAAAAATGGATGAGGTCACTCGATCATTTTAGGTGCAATAAATATTGGAAAAAATGCAAGCTGGAGGGTTACTAAACTGGCACAAATACACTGAAAGACAAGAAATTTATGTGTGAGTTGAGAAAGAGAGCAGGCAGACAGATACTACTTTTTGGCTACTTAGGAGTCTCTCCTCCCTCCCTGAGTATTAGAGTAAACAGGCATCAGGAGTACCTACAAGTAGAGGTGCCATGTGTCAAATAGATGCTCCTTTAAGGATGGGCCATGAGAAACTGGTTTAGATGCTCATGGATGTTGGAATAATCAGGTGCGTGTGAGTACATATGTTCACACACAGATGTAAATAAACCAAGAGCAAACCTCTTTGGAACAGTTTCATGAACTACAAATTGGGAAGCTATACCCAGGTGGACAATGATTCATGTGTTAAGAAAAGGACCAAGTGGCTGTTATTTACAGAATTTTTTGTCACTGTAGGGGAGGGAAGGAAAAACAAATTTAGGTCCCGAGGGATGGCAGGATGCTCTATAGGATTAGGATAAGATGTTCTTGGTGACGTAGGGACAGGGTGCCAAGGGAGGCAGCCCCATTCAGAAATACTCAGAGGAGCCCTCTGGATGGAGAGGTGTTTGCCTAGTTTGCTCAGGAGGGATGATCTCAGCTGATGTCCCCTTGGGAAACTACTGGAGCCATGTTGTATCTCTGCAGCTTTGCTGAGAGGAGGAGACAAATAGCCATACAGAGGTAAAGTGATTTATCACATCCATCTAAGGCCCAATCTCAGACTGCAGGGAGTCAACTTAATGGGGAAAGTTGGGGATGTTGGCAGGAAGTATATACAAAACAGATTGGCGATGGGTGTAGTGGCACACATCCATTATTCCAGGGACTAGGGAGGTAGAGGCAGGAGGATCACAAGTTTTGAAATCAGCCTCTGCAGTTTAGTGAGACCCTGTCTCAAAATAAACAATAAAAAATTTGTAAAAAAGGACTGGGTATGAAGTTCAGTGGTTAAGTACCCCTTGATTCAATTACCAGTATCAAACCAAATCAAACTAAACCAAACCACCCAGACTAGTATGAGAAGGTAAAGAATTATGGTGGAAACATGAGTTGTTGACCTGGGCACTGACTCAGAAGTTTTGACATTCTTAATAGACTTGGACAGCTTCTTCCCTAATTAGCAAGCCATGCCTGGGGCAAGCTCCCAGTATCTATCTTCCTTTTGTAGTGGGCTACAGACTGAGCCAGACCAACACAACCAAATGCAGGAGTTCTTAAACTGAAGTATGCCTAGAATTACCTGGACAGGGTATCAGAAATGGGCATTCCTGGGCCTTACTCCCAGAGAAGATTCTATTAATGGGGACCAGGTCCAGGAATCTGAATTTAAAATTTTTTTCAGTAGTCAATTCATGTTTATGGTACAGAATTTGAATGACATAAAAGAAGCTATAAACGGAAAGTTTCCTATTCTCTTTTTAATAAATAAATATTGCTGTTTACTGATTTTCTTTTGATTCATTGTACACAAATGGGGTACAACTTTTCATTTCTCTGGTTGTACATGAAGTAGAGTCACACCATTTGTGCAATCATACATGTACATAGGGTAATGATGTTTGTCTCTCTCTCTTTTCTAAATACCAGTGGTAGCATACACATTGTTTAGTATCTTGTTTTATCCCTCTACAATGTCTTGGAAACCATTAGATATCAATACACATACAGCTGCCCTATTCTTTTTTTATTAGTCATACTTAAGACTAAAACAAACTTTAAATCCCTAAATATATACGATTACTTGCTAGTGATCTTTCTTATAAAAAGTGAGTCAGAAAAGCTACATGAAGGTTAAGTATCATTGCAAGAATGACGTGGTAGCTCAGGGATTCTCAAAGTATGGTCCCTGAGCCAGCAATATTAGCATTGCCTGGGAACTTATTCAAAATGCATGTTTCTGTGCTCTACTTCAAAACTACTGAATTAGTTCTAGAGATGGAGTAAAAACATAGGGCCCCACTTACAGAGTTTGGTAGGCTAATAATTTGCCTTGTATCACAATTCTACGTAGTATGTAAGTACTATTACAATAACTGTACTGATTAATTATTGGAAGTCTTACTTTTTCCCTGATTCCTTTTAGACCCATCTATCTTTACTCAGATTCGAGACTAATTATTTGAGACCTAGTGCAGATGTTCAGATGTCACTGGGGCAGTTATAAAACTTGGATTTGCTACACCACCGAGGAACAATTAAAGCTAATTGTGTAGGCACTTTGGGAGTTTCCTTTTAATTAAATCTAAACACATCTGATCTGGATAAAATGCCAGCCTTGCTTGATGCTGGACAAGTTGTTGGGTGTTCCATGAAGAGCTGCCACTTGCCCCAGGCAATGGAAGGGCAAAGACATGGTGTGTCTCCAGCTCCAGGATCAGCCTTCTGAATAACTCTGGGTCTTCCTGGGATCTCCACCTGATGCCAGTTACGAATACCCTCAGTCACTGGAAGGCCCTCCCTGGCTTATTAGGTTACAAAGAGCTAAAGTAATCTGTTTTTTAATACGAAGGAGATTTTAATGAAGTTCTAGGTATTTAATCCTTCTGGGATTAGCACCAGTAACAAGATTAGATCTAATCTTGTTGCAGCTTTTCAAAGACAAGATGAAATTTAAGATGCTGGCCTGGCCTTAGAGAGAAGAATAAGACAGGGCTATCTTGGAAAGGCCACCTGCAGAAAATAGGAAAGTTCTGGTGTCTTTTTCTTCAAGCCCCCACCCTCAAAGAAAGATAAGGCAAAGTCTTTTTGAAAACTATTATTTCAAAAGTCATTTCCCAAAATGACACTAACACGACTAAGTAGGCTAAAATACAGGGACCCAGGGACTTGGTGTTCCTTGTGCATGGAGACTTTGAGTCATCTCTGTATTCTCCATGCCAGGCATGGGCCTGGCACTTGGTGGGTGTGCCATAAAATGTTAGGTGGATAAGAAGGAAGTCTGATTCATGTGGAATGAAAGCACACAGTGTTGGCCAGACTGTGCAGAGGGTGGGAAACCAGGGCTTGAAATGTCTTTCCCACTAAGTTTCATCTGAGAGAAAGACATGGTCAGGCTAACAACATGGCTGGCTGACAGGTGGGTGGCTGAGAAGCCCAGCAGCCTGTCACTTTCAGAGCAAAACTATGTGAGTCATTCCTTTAAAGCCAAAAGGGAAGCTAAGGCTAAATTGAGTCACTTGGGAAGAAAATAGCTGTAGAGATAAAGTAGGAGCCCCTCTTTGCCCATCACATTAGTCTGCCTGGGCCTTATCTCTGAAACAAAAAACGAGTACTTTTAGTTTAGTTTCTCCAGGTATAAACTGCCTAAAATTGCCCTCTTATGGCTGCCATCTTCAACATTCAGATCTCATCCTGAAAACGCAGAACCTATCACTGCCTCTCCACAATTCTGCTTTGGATATGACCCCCTCACATTTCCTGAAGCTCCCAGCCGTGGCTCGCAGCAGGTGGTCTTGCCAGATGCCTGAGCTTCTGCATTCCACTTCTTCCCCTTTCATATTCTCTCTCCCTTCACCCTTCCCTCCCTCCTTCTTTCCCATTGTGTTCTTCTGCCATCATCAACTTGACTGTTCAATGTAGAGGCGACATAATTCGTAACTATCCATCTGAAATCATGAACTTGTTCCCAAATTGAATCTGTATCAATTAAAATGCTAGATATTAGAAGTCTATAGAAACATCTAGGGTCATGATCTAATCAAATATTGTAAGATAGATTAAGCAGTAGAAGCAAAATAGAAGTTTCTTTATTATCTGCATCTCCTTATGGTGAGGGGTCTGTGGTGGTGGGTAATCTCTATAGGATGGTATGACTGTTCATCCTAGTTTGTCTGAGAGTGCCCTGGGGTCTGTTTGCTGTTTTGATGTGGTTATTACTAAGGTCCTCTTTTACTCTCAAGAATGTCTCACTGGGATGCTAAATTATACCTCAGCTCCAGGGCCTCTCTTCTCACTTCAAGACTGAAAAGCTACTCTTTAAGCAAGGCAAAGTTTTCTGGCCTTGCCTTAAGGTTCTAAAAGGTATTTTAACAACCAAAAATTTCCAGTGTCAAACTCAACTGGACATTAGAGAGCTTACTCTCTAAGCAACAGAATCCCAATGCTATGATGAGGTATTTCTCAGCTAGAAAGTCAAGAACTTAGAAATAAGGGAAGGGCTCATTTATTATTTACAGTAAACTCACAGGAAGAATCAATTTAAATCTTTTGAGCTCATTTTCAATACCAAAATGCTTGGTGTTCTGGTCAAAGAAGGGTGTTAAGTTCTTAGGAGGCTCATGATTGTAAGGGACTTGGTCACCCTAGGGGGGCCAAAACCAGGTTATTTCTTTCCTTTCACCTGATATAGAAGAAACTTCTAAATATATATCTATGATATATATTTATTTATATAAATATAAATCTATGATATAGAAGAAAATTCTAATGTTTTTCTCTCTTCAAATCAAGATCAAACTCAAGACCCTTTGTTGCTCATCTCTTAACTTTCTAGGAATAAAACTTCAAGATATGAAGATGTGATACAAAGGGCCAGAATAATCATCAGCTGGGAAATTCTGGCTTTCAGTTCACTCCTTGACTGGTAGACATGTTCTACGATGTATTTACACTCAGAGCATAGTTTGCTCTGAGTGTAAATACAGGACCATTGGTAGGAGGCTCTTTGCAAAGACAGGCCATGAATTTTCTGGAGGCTCTTTGCAAAGACAGGCCATGAATTCCCTAAACATCACTGACAAACACACATTCCAAACACTGTCTGGGTTAGAAAATCAATTAAGTCAATAAAAAAAGCCAAGTATGTACTGCAGTAGTGTTCCAACTAAAGATTAGGCTCTTTGTAAAAAATATACTTCAAAAACATTTTTAAGACTTCTCCATCTTCCTTCTTTTCCAAGTGCTATTGATTGATCACATCCACAAGACAGAGATGGAACCTGGCCTGATTCAGTGTAGTATCCTATTTCTTATTTACCAATTAGTTTGATAAAATTTAATTAATTAATTAATTTATTTTTTGGTACTGGGGTTTGAATCCAGGGGCACTCGACCACTGAGCCACATCCCCAGCCCTATTTTGTATTTTATTTAGAGACAGGGTCTCACTGATTTGCTTAGAGCCTCACTAAGTTGCTGAGGCTGGCTTTGAACTTGCGATCCTCCTGTCTCAGCCTCCCAAAGTGCTGGGATTACAGGCGTGCGCCACCACGCCCGGCTTGATAAAATTTAAGACAGGTTGGAAAATGTCACTATAGTGGGTGCTCCTAGTCATCCTAATAGGTTCACATTTTATTTGTGGCCAGATCAGCTAATGTCATTTAATTTAATTTAATTTAATTTATTAAAAGAAATATTTAATATTTTCTAGCTTAAAAATCTATGTACCATTCTGAGGTAAGTAGAGGAGATTTAAAAAATAATAATAATCTTTAGAAGGTTAAAATATAGTGAACAGAGCACAGATAGCAATAAAAACACCTTGACAGTACTAATTTTAAGAGTTTATTCCAGGACTGGGGTGTAGCTCGATGGTAGAGCACTTGGCCTGCATACGTGAGCTCATGGGTTTGATCCCCAGCACCACCCACCCCCACAAAGTTGACTCTGACTCTCTGAATATTGAAACTAATAGCTTTGAGCTGGAGAGAGATGATCCAACCAGATTGGACTAGGAGGCCAATCCTGAAGGTCCTGCAGAGGGAAGGCAAGCATTGCATCCTTCAAATTAACTCCCAGGGCCTGTTCACCCCTGCGACACAGAAAGAGCCATAACTCAGACCAAGCTCAAAAAAGAAAGAATTTTGTACCCCACAACAATGGTGTTTCAAATTGGTCCTTGTGTAAGTTCAAATGTTCCTAAGAGGTCACTGTATGAAGCTGCTACAGAGGCAAGGTTGGTTAACTGTTCCAGTAAACTTTTGCCTCTTCCCCTCTAAGCTGGCTCACAGAAAACACAAAGTTAGAGTGAAGGAATAATAACGACAATCATCATTGTCATTTTCTGGTATCTACTGGACTGCATCATATGCCTTTTGTGTTACTGCTGATTTTCCCCATAGCCTTCCTCAACTCTCCCTACTGGGCATTCAGCCCCCATCTATAGGCCTCTAGAGTATAGGATCTTGCCCTCCACAGGTTTTTCCTGAGCAGATCTAAGAGAGGTACTAGATGCAGGAGATTCACAGAAAATAATATAACAGTTAAAAACTAAGATCTGGTTCCTGTCCCTGAAAAGGTTGCCATTGGTAGATGCTTTTTTTTTTCTTTGCGGTGCTGGGGATTGAACCCAGGGACTTACGCTTGTGAGGCACTCTACCAACTGAGCTATATTCCCCGCCCAGATACTCTTTTTGGACAAAGACAGAAAATAAGCTTAGACTCATTATGGCTGTGTGCCCCTCCCCTAACTAAGCTAGATGTGAGGTGCTCCTTATACACTGGGAACTTCCTGAAGGCAGGGATTTGAACTTAGACCTGTGTCTTCATTAGAGGGGTGGCCACAGGAGGGTCTGGAGGATGCTGGATGAATGATCAGAGCCCAAATCCACCAGGCCCATTTTTGTGGCTTTAAGCAGTTCTCGAATGTTCTTTTGCCTTATATCTAAAATGCATCCAAGTGGGAGCTATTTCCTAACTCCTCAGAAGTATCAACAGGATGCACTCTCTTATATAAAAGGGAAAATAGCCTCTTGTTCATGAGCATGAACTCTCAGACAGCTAGATTGCCTGAGTTTGAAACCGGATCACCATTCCCATCATCTTTGTGATCTGGAGAGTTATTAAATCCTGCTGGACCTCATCTGTAGAAGGGGAATGACTGATTTAATATATAAGTACTCAGGACAGTACCTGGCACATAGCAAATATCATGAAAGGAACAACTCTCAATACAAACAGTAATATGTACTGCCACCAAAGTAGGGAACACCTTTTTGAATGTTCAAATACCTCCCTGCTCCTCTCTATTCTAATGAACAATATTCTAAATAGGAAATGAATACTCCAGCAGAGGTGTTACTGAATTGGGGTTAAGAATCATAGAGTTTAGCCAGGTGTAGTGGCACATGCCTGTAATCCCAGCTACTGGTGAGGCTGAGGCAGGAGGATTGCAGTTTGGGGCCAGTTTGGGCAACTTAGTGAGACTCTGTTTCAAAATAAAATAAAATAAAATTAAAAAAAAAAAAAAAAGAACAAGGGCTGGGGATGCAGCTCAGTGGTAAAGTGCCCTGTGTTCAATCCCCAGCACCTCCACAATCACAACAACAACAAAAATCACACAATGTGAATACTGGTTCTGCTTACTAATCACATGACCCTAAGCAAGGCACTTAACCTCAAGCCTGTGATGTGGGGATACTAATTAATACTACCTTTAAGGCAGTAAGGATCAAGTGAAGTACATACACAAAATTCACTGTATGCCTGGCATTCATTAGTGTGAGATAGATGGTGACTGCTATCATGAAGGACTTTCCTTAATGAATTTATTTTTCAAAGGGAGCACCAAGGATTTTGAGAATGCCTAATTATCCACTTAGGACATTCTTCTGCGCAAGAGAGATCTGTTTTCAACCATTTCTAATCACATCAGCAAAGATGGCTAGTAATAAGGGATTAACACTTACATGGTTTGGAAAAGATCTTTTGTAATTTTCTAAGAGAGATCTGAGGGGGTATAGAATAGGAAAAGAAGAATATAGCGTTTCATGTCAAAGTCCTTTTTTGATTTCTTCTGGTGAAGACAACTACCTCAGAAAACCAAAAGGGTAATCTTGGTGACCTGAATGGCTGGCCTCTACTCTAGAGAGATGTGATTTGCACAAGGGAGGACTCGGAACAGTAAGGCACACCTGCTTAGATACCATACATCACAAACTGCCATTTCACATCCATCACCAGGGCCTCATTCAGTCAGCAGTCAGTGGTGTCTAAGGAGAGGAGTGAGGTCTGTGGTTCAGCAGGATTCTTGGCAATGGGAGCTACCATAGGGAGCACAAAGACTGCCCATTCTTGTGGAGCAGACCTTTGGGGTGGAGAGACAGGCAATAAACATGTAAACAAACACATGTGAAACATAAGTTCACAAACGATGAAAAAATTCTTAACTTCAGTTCTTAAGTGCCTTGAAGAAAGTCATTATGGTAGAGAATGACTTGGAGGGTTGGAGCCACATCAATATGGGAAGAGGAGTCAACGAAGGACTTCCTGAAGAGGTGACATGTTGGTTGAAACTCAAATACAGGGAGTTCACAGAATGGCCTTCCAAACAGAAGGCCATACACAGGCTCTGGAGTCCCTGTAGCACCTTGATGACGCTGGGACCAGTCCCTGGCACTCACATGCTCAGGATGGGACCATGCAGCCGGACTTGTGAAGTTCAGCATGTCTTGAGGACCCAGAACGTCTCCCAATGTCACATCCAGTCAGTCCACATGGCAGAGAGGGCTGACTTGGTTGGAGGCCAAGTATAAATGAAGGAGGAAGATTTAAAAGACGCATTAGGAAACTACCAGCCAACTGAACATATTGATAGACCTGACTTGGATCTTGGATTGAACAAACTGTAATTAAAGGGAAGAAAAGAAGGAAAGATGACAACTGGGGGAATGAACTGCTAATGAATGCTGGTTTAATTATAATATTATTGTGTTTGTGTTTAGTTTATGGGCTCAACTGTGTCCCCGAAGATTCATGTTGTGGTCCTAACTCCCAGTACCTTGGATGTCACTGTATTTGGAGACAGGGCCTTTAAAGATATGATAATCTTAAATGGGGTGACTATGTGGGCCCTAATCCAATATAACTTGTGTCCTTTAAGAAAAGATTAGAACAGAGGGAGAGACACACAGACACACAGGAAAATGATGACACTGAGAGCACAGAGCTAAGGGGCCGGCTGCAAGCCACACACAGAAGTCTCAGAGGAAACCAAACTTGCCCACATCTTGATCTCAGACTTGATCTCGGTGAGAAAACGAATTTCTAATATATAAGCCACCCAGACTATGAAATTTTGGTACGGCCCTAAATTTAAACAGTTTACAAAGAGTTTGTATATCATAGACATACACAAAACAGTCACAGAAGAAATGATAGGCCTAATGGATTGGCTTCAAAATGATCTTTGAGAGGGGAGGCGGGAAAGGGGTGGTTTATGGAAGAAACAAGACTGGCCAGAAGTTGAGTAAGTGCTGTGGGGTGATGGCACATTGGGGTTCGTTCTGGTTTCATTCTACTATTATCCCTATTTCTGCATATTTGAAAATATCTATAATAAAAATTAAAATCAAAACAAAACTAAAGAGGAAATGGGACAAGCTTTATGTCTGTGGGTTTGAAAACCTTGGCTGGGCTCCCCAGCCCTAGGATCTTTAAAAAGTTTCCAAGGGGAAGTCTACTGTTGAACCAGTGGACACCCATGACCTACACAAGGAGAAGCAGAAATTTGTTATGAAGACCTGAAGAAAAATGCAATGTTCCTTAAGGAGAAAAGTGCTATAGAAATGAATTCTCAAATTAACTTATAATTAAGATTCCTATCAAAAATTGTAATTAACTGCTAGAGTTTGCCAGTATCTATTTTTCCTTCCTGGGAAGATGCATCTCTACCCTACTGGAGTTAGTCTTGGCTATGCTGTGACTTTGGCCAGTAAATTGTGACCAGGAGTGACCTCTAACATTTCTCAGCAGAAGCTTCGAGAGTCAGGTTCTTTCCACTCTGTGAGGCCAGCTTTAGCTGGTGGTGGCTCCTCTAGCCTGGGCCTTACATAAGGACAATAATGATGAGACCCAGAACCCCCTGCTGAGCCATGATGGCTATGGCATGTGAGGCAGAAAACATGTTTATTTTTAAGGATTTTGGGAGTTGTTTGTTCCCACAGCATAATCTAATCTATTATATCTGATACAAATTTAACATAGAGCTTGAGTAAACAACTCTAAAGTCCAACAGAAAGAGATAGAAAGGCAAGGAGAGAAAAGCACACCCTGAAGAAGCAAGAATGAGTCAGAGTACTGTTAGATATTAGGCTGGATCACAAAACAATAGTAATTAAAGTTAATGACATTGGGTGTGAAAACAAAACTCTATAGATATATTTTTGCCAAAGTTTAAAAAGCCCATCCATGGATAGTTAACACAATTATGAATTTAATATATGGTTAACAGTGATAAGGTTTTTCAGTTCCAGCATGTTAACTGTTGAGCTGCCTCAGTTTACCTATCAAGAGTAATAAGCCTGTCAGGTGTGGTGGTGCACACCTGTAATGCCAGCCAGTTGAGAAGCTGAGACAGGAGGATCTTGAGTTCAAAGCCAGCCTCAGCAACTTAGCAAGACCCTGTCTCTAAATAATATATAAAAAAGGACTGGAGATGCAGCTCAGTGGTTAAGCACCCCTGAATTCAATCCCGGTACCAAAAAATAAAAATAAAAGTAAACAAATTAAATATATATTTTAGCCTGGGCTTTGCCATCATGCACAAGGCCACCTTCACTAAAGGAGTGCTCTTTATTCAGTAGTTCAGAGAACCATTTATTAAAAACTGACAATTTTAAGCTAAAATAACATACATCAATAGCACCTAAGGAAACACTAGCATTTCCTTTCCTTAGTGTCTTCCAAGCTACCATAGATGGTTTATATTTTAGATTTCAGTATCACAGATTTCTGGGTTTTATACCCATTAATGTCACATTTTTTTAATCTTATTCCCTAAGGGTACATCAGAGGCACTTTCACAGTTAAAAGATGCACCAATATGCATTCAATTAAATAGCAGGGCTAGAAAAATCACCCCAAGTCACCCTTATGGAAAATTACCAAAGTAAAACAAACTGTAGGAATTCACTTAAATTCTTCTGAAACAAAAACATAACAAAATAAAAAGAAACAGAGAGGTTACTTTTTAAAATCAGGGGCTGATGCGCTCCCTAAACGGACCAACCTCAACCCTGTGGATGTTTCATGCGTAGATGTGACTCATTAGGCCAAATGCACCCCCAAGTGGAGCCCCGCAAGCTGTTTTTTCTGCTGGGATTGTCCTGTCCAGAGCCCTTGTTTACCAGTTAACTTTGAGGACCCAGCTTGATGCCTTTCTTGGCAGCATGACTCCTTACCTCCAGAGACAGCTGGTGTTCCCCGGCCCACAGGCCTCTCTCCTAGTGCACTCATCACACTGTGCCACAGTGGTTTATTGATAGACTCAACTCCCCCTTCAGAACATGTCCTTTTTTTCCTTTTTTTTATTCTGGGTCAAATCTCTCACCAACATTAATAGACCTCCAAGTATTGAAATAATAAACCCAACATTTAATAAATGATTACTACATCTGTTGGTTAATCCCTTAACTACCTGCCAAGTCCTCAGTGACCCACCTGTTACTGTAGATGAAAAATCTGGAACTGAGGTAAAGCAAACCACATGGCCAGTTGATGGCAGTGCTGGAGTAGCTGATCCAGGGCCTATCTCTTGACTGGGGTCCTCCCTGAAAGGACACCCCACACACAGCCTGCTCTTCTCTGCTCCTTTCTCTAACCAGATCCCTCTGACTTCGTAATGCCCTCCATGTGGCCTCCTCTGTCCACCAGCCAGAGTCGTCTGGGTATGAGGGGCCTGATCTCCACAGACCCAGACATTTGACCCACACTGAGATGGTTCTGGAGGCTGAGGCAGCAGATTAAGATTCTATCTTTTAACCCTTCTGTCTACCAGTTCCAGCCTCTTGCCCAAATGGCTTAACTTGTGTCTTAGTCTTTCAATCAGAAGTTCACCAACTCCTGGGTTGCTGTGGAGACTGAGGGAATGATGTCTAGGTGAGACAAGCACAAGCACATAGCTGGCTCATCTTAAGGCCCTCACTGTCATTTCTTGTGCTGTTTGGCACACTTGTGCTCCCAAGTCTCTGCCTGGGCCCTGCAGCCAAGCTGTGCCTCTCATCCTCTACTTGTAAAGATGGAGCTTTAAGTCCAAGTACAGGTCCATACCATTGTTTTCATTTATGTTCCATTTTGCCCATTTCTTTTTTTTGTTTTAGATGTTGATAGACCTTTATTTTATTCATTCATTTATATGTAATGCTGGGAATCAAAGCCAGTGCCTCGCACATGTGGGGCAAGTGCTCTGCCCGTGGGCCACAACCCCAGTCCCCATTTTGCCCATTTCTACCTTCTGGATACAATTTCTTTTCTTTTTCTTTTTTTTTTTTTTCACTCCCACATGCCTGTGTTATCTGCAAATCTGCATATCTGCCTATATCTTCGAGCTATTGACTAAACCATTAAGCAGAACAGTCTATAGAATGGGTGTATTCAGGTGTGAGAGTGAATGCAGAGGAGGAAACCGACTCAGAGTACCCAGCCCCGGGCCTGGCACACAGTGGGTGTGAATGTACCCACTTCCCTGCCCTGCCCTTTCCTACCTGCCTTTGCAGAAGAGTGATCTCATGTGTTACCAAAGGCAGCATAAACTAGAATGGTTTTGCTAGAGGGCAATATATCACTATGTAGAAATACACATAAAAAATACCAACTCCATAATTCTTCTGGAAACTTATTCCAAAGAAATCACTAAAGAGAAGAAATAAAGAACTTCATAGCATCATTCTTTAAAAGGCTGAAAAACTTGAATTAACCTACATGTCCTAAAAGGAATGGTTAAATAAACTATAATAGAATAATAATATCAATGCGGCTCTGAAAATAATTAAACATAATGACTATGCATCTTTTATGCTGGTGGCTATAAAGTTATTTTAAATAGTCACCATAGATACACATGCTATGCCTGCGACTAAATAAAACCTACATGCACGTAGATAAAGGCAGAATGGGAGGAAGAAATAGAACATTATAGGGATGCAGTTGTTTCCCATTAAAACATTAGTTTATTTGGTCATAAACATCCCAATGCTTATGCACATACAGATGCATAATTCTGTTTATTATTTGTGTGTATACTCATTATGTGAAGGAAGAACTGAATATGAATCTAGAATGAACAGTTCAGAAGCCAGAGACTGAACAAACACAGGACTTCAATTAAAGTCAAAAGCATTTGCCTAAATATGACAATCAATTTTGGTCCTCGAGGAACCTGAAAATCCTGTAAGTTTCCAATATGCCAGATTCCCTTCCCATGGACATTCACGTGTCTCATCACATACTCGTCTGAGTGTCAGGATGGTACAGTGGTGACAGGCATAAGTTCCACTCCCAGGCCTACCTGGCTCCCAGCCCTGCTGTGATACTTATCAGCCAGTGCACCTCACGCAAAACCTTCCCCTATAAGCTTCAGTTTCTGCCTCTGTGAGCTGGGGGTGGTTGGCAGTGCCTACCTCCAAAGCTGGGTGAGGCATGGCTTCACAAACGCCCAGCATAAGTTGGCTGCTGTTATACATGTGTGCCCTACCACCTCTTGCAGATAGGCATATATTCTACATAAGGCAGACACAGAAGCAATAGCACATTTGCAGAGAGAACAGAAAAGAGGGGGTCCCCAGTTGCCCACCCCCCTTTACCATAGGTGAACATGCGTGGTGAGGTCAATTCGATGTTGGGCAGGGCACCCAGGTGGTTCAACACTGCACACCGATAGCCATTTTTCTGGGCATAGTCAACAAAGGTGCGGATGTACTGCTTCTCACTGTGATTGGCAATTCCAGGGCAGATGACCATGGTGACATCATCTATAGAGTGGAGAAAAAGATCTGGATGTATCAGGTGAATATGATATAATAAATAAGCAACTACACTTCGCTGGCTTTGAAGAAGGAGGAAGGAATTTAACATACACCTTTTCACTCAATTTTGTGAAAAATGGTATCTTTCCCTTCAAGCTGGAGCTATTTTGGTGTTTCCCAAACTACTTATGGTTAAATAAAAAATTAAATTTTTTAAAAAATTAAAAAATTTTCTAATCTGTCACTCATAGGTACATTTGAAAAATACAATATAAATTAATTATTAGAAATAATATATAAAATGATATATATAAAATGAAATAATATATAAATCTCAAAATTTTTTTTTTCTTAGTACTGGGGACTGAACCCAGGAGTGCTCTACCACTGAGCTACATCCCCAACCCTTTTTATTGTTTATTTTGAGACAGGGTCTTTTTTTTTTTTTTGGCAGTGCTGGGGATTGAACCCAGGGCTTTGTGCTTGCAAGGCAAGCACTCTACCAACTGAGCTATATCCCCAGCCCTGAGACAGGGTCTTGATAAGTTGCCCAAGCTGGCCTCAAACTTGTGATCATCCTGCCTTAGCCTACTGAGATGCTGGGGTTACAGATGTGCATCATTGAGTCAATCAATTTTTTATAATTAGATTCCACAGACATAAAATTATTGTCAAATTGCTACACAATTTGTGTAGCAACTTGTGTAGAGTACACAAGTTACTGAACATTATCCCTGTTCCATATGAACAAATGAGTGAACAGGAAAATAAAAAGAAGTGTTTGTACAGAACATACATATGAAAAACAATATATGTGTTGTAGGTTTGTAAGGGCAAAAGATTTAACACAACCTAAATGTCCAGAAACAGGGGTCTGATTGAACAAATCATTGCATGTCCAAGTGATGAAATATACGTGGCCTTTGAAAAAAATAAGATGTCTTTATATAACCCCATATGGCAAGATGTAGAAAAGATTATAATATGCTGCTGTTTATATGGAGATAAAAGGATGTCTATGTTTACAAATGCAACCAGGAGCTCTGAAATCATACAAAAGAAACCTAACAGTGGGTACCACTGGAGAAGGGTATGAGGGGCAGTATAGATGGGAAGAGAGACTTAAACTTTCACTGCATATTTTTAGTACCTGTAGATTTTCTACCATAAGTATGAATTATCTATTTGAAAATATGAATACATATTTTTCATTAAATCAGACTAGTCTGCCTTTAAATTAAGAGAAAAACAATTTAATGCTGGCAGGTAAATGTGAATTAATAAGCAATTTTACAATATACATAAAGAACATTAAAATTTGGGAACTAGAAATGTAGCTCAGTGGCATGTCTAGACCCTGGGTTTGATCCTCAGTACCAAAAAGGAAAAAAGAAAAAAGAAAAAAGAAAAAAAAAAACCTAAAAGTTTTTATAAACATTGACCTAGTAATTCCAATTCTCAGAATCTTGTCTCAAAGTTTTGAGTAAGGATGCTCATCACAGAATTATTCATAGTGACGAAACTGTAAACAATCTAAATATCCAACAATAGAAGAATGGTTAAACTATGGAATGAACACATCACAGGCTATTAAGAAATCATTAAAACTATGTGTTTGAAGACTTTCAGACTTGTATTAATAATTTTTTATTTGCAGAGGAACACAATACCTTTGTTTTATTCATTTTTATGTGGTGCTGAGAATTGAACCCAGTGCTTCACACATGCTAGGCAAGCACTCTACCCCTGAGCCACAACCCCAGTCAGACTTTCAGACTTTTAGTGATGTAAAATGAAAGCATTTCTAATACAATGTATAATAATTCAGATTTTTGAAAAATAATGCATAGAACTCGAAGAAAATAGAACAGGATATTAAAAATAGTATGTTGGATGGTGGGTTTATGAGTGATTCTTTTAAAACTTTTCTGTATCTCAATTTTCTAAAATGAGGATGTATTTCTTATATAGTCAGCAAAATCATGCAGTGGAAAAGAAAAGTTTTTCTCAGAATGTTTCTTGGGCACAGATATTGCCTTCCCCAGAATAACCTGCATCAGTCCTTTCTGGGGACAGGTGACAGAGAGGCACTGATAAATACAACTACGAATCAGAGTTTTGCCCATTTCATCTCCCCACCTCAGTCTTGTAGACTAGTTAAGCTAACTTTAAAAAATGGTAGAAGTAAAAGCATTAAAAACAAGAGAAAGAAAATGCAGACATGGGTGCAGTGGAGAAATAAATATTTGAAAGATCAGCTACAAGATTTATAAACACAATGTGAACTCCTATCCCATTCATATGTTATTTTTCCATGACTTTATTGGGCTCTGGGGATTCCTGCATTCCAACAGATAGATAATGAACAAGTACACAAATAACTTTAGAGACCAGCAGATACCATGGAAAACTAAAGCAGGGAGGCATGAGGGATCTACTAGGAAGGAAATGCTTGATAGAGGATTTGGGACTCTGAGGAAGTGACATTCGAGCTGAAACCTGAATGACAAGGCAGCCAAGTGAAGGGTCTGGGGATGAGCATTTCAGGGAGAAGGAACAAAAACTAAACCTTTGTTATCAGCTAATCAGCAGGTTCTAGTTACTTTAGATAAGTAAGAGTTAAAATCCATTTACTGGGGTTGTGGCTCAGTGGTGTAGTGCTTGACTCACACGTGTGAGGCACTGGGTTTGATCCTCAGCACCACATAAATAAATATAATAAAGGTACTGTGTATATCTACAACAAAAAAATAAAAAAAATACATTTACTGGAATTCCATCCCCCACTGCTGGGGCTTGAACCCAGGGTTTTGTGTATGCTAGGCAAGCACTTGATCGCAGAGCTGAGCTGCACCCCCATTCCTTTGTATTTTGTTTTTGTTGTCTTTGTTTTATTTGTTTACGGTACTAGAATTGAACCCAGGACCTCATACTTGTTAGGCAAGCATTCTACCAGTGTGCTACATCCCCATCCCCTTTTTTATTTTGTTTTGAGACAGGGTCTCACTAAGTTGTCCAACTGGCCTTGAACTTGTGATCTTCCTGCCTCAGCTTCCCAAGGATCTGGGATTACAGGTGTGCTACTCACTGGGATTTATCCATAAATAATTACCACACTCTTATAAGAAAGTAGGTGCCTTTGAATATGTAAAAGACACATTCTCTTCTGATAGAAATGGTATTCAAAAGAATGCTAGCATCTAACTCCACTTCCTCAAAAAACCTGTTTTATAACAGGTATTTATTGCATAGATTGTATAGAATAATGCCCAACTCCAGTAGCAGTGCCAAGTGGAGTTTCTTCTCAGAAATAGATGTCCCTGACTTAAGCATAATGAATATGACTTGAATGTGTATTTTTGTTCAAGGAAACCTATGCATAGCGTATCTGAGAGCTTTTATATACTGTTATTCCACAAACTAAACCTGTCTATACTGCTTTCTCCAAGTTTCAGTTTCCCTAGAAGTAAAGTGAGAATAAAAAAGCACTAACTTAGCAGGGCTGTGAGGAGGATTAAATGAGACAACAGCATATATAAAGCACTTACCATAGTCAGGTCTCATTGCTGATGTTGACTCAGAGCCCTGGTCCTGGATGGGGGTGCTGGGCCCCAAGCTTTCCCCAATCCTCTTAGACTACAATTCTGTATTTCACAAGAGGATTATAAAACTGCTTTCTACAATGCTTTCTGGAGAGCTATAGGGACTGGCAAGGAGCAAATCCTCATAGGACACTCCTAAGTGATGAATCTCAGTAGAATTGCAGACCCCCCGGAAACAGTGGGACAGTGGGTGGCACAAGCATTTACACCATGATCCCCACTGACTAGGTTCCTTCTTTGAGAGATGGCCCAACTCCATAACCTAAACTCGCTCACCTCCCACACAGTGCTCAGCCAAGGGCTCGAAGAGGTCAAATGTAGAAGTGGCTCCATCAGACATGGTGATGAACTTCCGGTGCCCATAAGGGTGTGGTGATCTCACCCTTCCCATCTTCCCATACAAGGCTGTCTGAATGTGTCCACTTTTCCCCCAGATCAGTGGTGGAATGTATCTGAGAAAGAGAGAGAAGAGAGGTCAATTTTCTCCTCATTCCTTGAACAAACTTTCAATCTATTTTTTCTTGATGCATTCTGTACATCAAGCAAAAAGCAAGAGATTTTTTATTACCTTACATTCATGCCATGATTTACCCCCTTCTTATAGAGAAGATTTCAAATTTAGAGTACTAAATAATTCAACCTGGGTTATTTCCATAATATAGAATAAAAACAAAGACATTTTAAACATTCTTCTTTTTTGTGGGGTGGGAGGTATCAGGGATTGAACTCAGGGGCACTTGACCCCTGAGCCACATCCCCAGCACTCTTTTGTATTTTATTTAGAGACAGGGTCTCAATGAGTTGCTTAGCACCTTGCTGATGCCGAGGCTAGCTTTGAACTTGTGATCCTCCTGCCTCAGACTCTCAATCAGCTGGGATTATAGGCATGCATTACCATGCCTGGCTCATTTTGAACAGATTCTAATTTGACAGGGTTAGTTAGCCTCATTATTATTGAATGAGCTAATGTATATAACACAGGTAGCAAGGTGCATATGCCCACAAAATGCTTACTTTTTTCCCTTCCCTTAACAAGACAGGTCACAGTTGCACCTGCTGCTCTCGGTTACACTGGGAAGAGCTGCAAACTTTTCTAAGAGTCCATAAGTGTTTTGGGACATGTGGGGTGGGGGGAGCACCACTATGTAATCCAGAGAATATGCTCGAAGGGAAGAGCAATGTAAATATTTGTTGGATTAATGAAGGATAAAGGCTTGTTGGCCTAAGCAAGGCATAATGCCTCCCTTGCCACTGCCCTTTGTGAAAACACCAAGGGACTCTGAGCTTTGATAAGAAATGCAAAGATCACACACTAGTTAATTACTGGGAAAAGGTGTTTCAAGTACAGTTAAGAAATAATGATGATCCCAACCACAGTATAAGGTGATCCCATTTACTAAAACTGCGATTGGCTTCTTTCTCAAGGCTTTTCACCTAAGCCTGATGGTTGGTCAAGATGTGTCCTACATAAACTAGAGTCCTATAATATAGGATGACATCAATCTTTCACCTCTGTATTATGTCACAGAAGTGTTTTATTAATAATTTGCCTTAACCTATTTGCCAATTCATGCTTGTCATTTCCTCACAGAACCAGATAATCCCAGATGCACTTCTTCAATTTACTCCTCTTATATGTGTGTAATTAATTATACGTACATTAAATTAAGGGAAGTGAAACTATCACCTTAAGCCAGTTCCTAAACAAGCTTCCTCTCTGGGGGTGAGGAGGAGAGGGAAGAGTATTTTAAGAATCAAAAGGATAGGCAGCCACTTGCCAGTATAACACCACAGGTGCAAATATCAGGGCAGAAGCCGTGGCATTTGGAAAGCAGATGAAGGCATTTATAAGAGCTGAGTGGATTATGACAGGAACAAAAAGCCAACCTTATAAAAATTATGTCCATTAGATGACTGGATACTATAAAAGACTTAGCTGTGTGACATACAAAGGGTCTCCTGTGCACAGAAGGAGAGAAATGACCCAAGAAATAAAATTCCTGATTACTCTTAGAGGAAAATTAGAAGTTTTTTTTTCCTGCTTATAATATTAATTAAAAATAGAAATATGCTGAGATTAAAAATATCAAAATAATGGGTAAATTTCATGTGCCTATCCTCTGATCTTGCTTTGAATATAATATAATCTTAGAAAATATGACAAAGGAATGCAACAAAATTTCGTTTTGGCTGTTCACAGATGTCACATGTAATGAGGACATGTATGTAACCCTGACACCATGCTTCTAGGTCAAGATCATGTCACCTCCTCTGATTCTTGCCAACAACCCCCCAGGTGGCCTCCTGGTGCCTCTACTCTTCCTCTTGCCTGCCCATCATTCACCCTGCCAATGCAGGGATAACCTCAAAGCACAAATCTGATCATAGCCCTCAGATGCATGGGTCCTAGCCTGGCCTTGGAGGCTGGCCACACCTTGGTGCTCATTTTATTTTCTGCATAACTCCAGTAAACCTAAACAACAGGCCTAATACCACCCCAGATGGCCCAAGGCGCCCATGCTCTGTCTGAGATGTTCCTGCTGGCCAGTAAGTCTTTCAGGACTTACTCTCCATCAGGTTGCTGGGGGAATTGCCCTTTCTCTGTGCACAGTTCTGTCCTAGTGCTCAGGTGGCCTGGTTAATTTGGAAGCTCTTTTTAAGCACACCCTTCCTCCCACCATTCATTCACCTTTGGGTCTATCCCTTGAGCACTTAATGCACATTAAGCACTTTGGGGGAACTTGGTGAAATGATCAGAATACAGATCCACTTAGTAAACCTAAAAAGAGAAATGTGTTTTTAAACTATACAAAAATATATTTAAAAATAATACATACCATGACAACATGAATTTGGCTATCAAATGATTTGCATTTGGCTAATGTCTTCTTTCCAGTCCATTCTTAGATGGGGGTAGGACAAAATCCTCAGAGGATGTGTGTGTGTGTGTGTGTGTGTGTGTGTGTGTGTGTGTTTAGGAGACAAAAATCACTTGGGACTTTCTCTGTTCAATGTAAGGTCAATTGTGCTCAGCCAAGTATCGCAATCTTTAATTTTATGACAAGACCACCTACTGATGAATCACTGTTTTTAATTAACTTCACAATAATACAGCAGCAAGATTTACAAAGCTGAGATTTTGGAACGCATTTACTATGGTGGGGTTTTCCTGTGTTTTTGTGCTTACATAACTTCTCTACAAACCACAAGAAAAAAAGTCTAAAACACCAAAATATTAGAATAGATGCCTAGTCACATGGTCTAGGTGATGGGAAAGATATATGGGCTCAAACAACAAAATATTTTGAAATTTATATAAACATATAAACACTAAAAAGATGCTGCTACATGAAAGAGTATGTTCTATTCTAACTACCTACACAGTAGTTCATCTGAAAATATAGCTGCTGGTCATTTCGCTTATTTCTGTCTCCATAAGCCATCCCTATTCTCCCATTAGGGCTAGATTCATGTCCTGTGAATCTAGGTCAGCCTATGACTGGCTGGGTTGACAGAATGTGGTGGAAGGACTGCTGAGCACACCTGGGTCCAACCCTTAAGAGACCTGGCAGGTTTTGCTCTTTCCTTCTTGGAAGCCTATCCAGTGTGAGAAAACAGACAGAGGCAGCCTGGGGGAATGAGAAATGGAACTGAGAGCTGTGTGCATTTTAAATTTTATAGATACTGCCAAATGGCCTTCCAAAAAAGATGGATCAATGTACATTCCCACACATAATGCAAGACAATAATGTTCCTTTCTCACCCTCATCAATATTTGGCACTATGGATCTTTTACATTCTGGTCACTTTATGAGTAAAAATGGACATCTCATTTCAACTTATGTTTCTTAAGGTTGATTCAATCTATAGCTAAAAAAAAAAGTTTCTTGCTTGAATCTGCATTTCTTGGATAGATACACTAGCATTTGTGTTTGTCTTCTGTGAATGGTCTGTATATACTGCTAGTCCATTTTTTCAATTATATTTTAATTATTTTTCCTATTAACTTATAAGTATTATTTTTATTACCCCTACATTAAGCCATTATCTATTATATGCTGGCAAATATTCTCCATAATACTTATATTTTGTGGTTAACTTTGGTAGTTCATTCAAATCTTTATATTTTACATGCTCTTTTAAAAAGTGCTATTCTAATACCCAATTATAAATACAGTCTCCACTGTTTCCTTCCTACAGCTTTAAAAAACGTATTACCCTTAAGTCCATTTATTTCTGTAAGTGATGTAAAGGAAAGATCTAACTCATTTTTTCCTAATAGATGAACTAATTGTCCTTGTACAATAAATGGTCCATCCATTCCCTACTGATTTCAACCATCATCTTTAATATCATACCAAGTTTCCAAATAATTACTTATATTTGTTTCTATACTCTGCATTCTGTTTCATCTATTTGTCTATTCATGTGCCACTATGATTGCTTTATAGGGTCAGATGGGATATTCTGAGAGTTGATAGTGAAGCTGTCTTGACTATTCTTTTTCAAAATTTTCTTGGCAGACTATTTTCCAGATGCATTAACAAGCTTATTTAGTTCCATGAAAATTTTGGAATTTTTGATTGAAAATATAAACATATATTACTTTAGGGATAACTGATATCTTTAAAACACTGACTTGTCCCATCTAAGAACAGAACATATCTCTCCCTTAGGTCCTATAGTAAAACTTTATAGCTTTCTTTGTGCTAGAGTACTCAGTTTGACTACACTAATTTGTAGGTATTTCTACAGGCTGTTCTGAAGAGTTGAAGCATCTGGACATGCTTTGCTCCTAACTTCCTGAAAGCAGGAATTCTGCCTTCTAGCCCTTTACTAATCCATATGCTATTTTGTCTAGTGCTGTGCATGACTTGTGGTTAATAAAGGACTGTTACCAAGAAACAGCCTAGGCCCTGACAAAATATAGAGGTCAGTCTGTCCTATGAACCTATTTATAATCAACATCTGGCTTTATTAACAAAACTGCCCAATGGGAAGACCACAAGGGAAAATCTGAACCTCCTTCCCACCCACATCCTTTTCCCCATACACAGCCTTTGGGCATTTGGAGCAAGAACAGATGGTTGCTGGCCTTTTTGAGAGTTGAAAAAATAAAGGTGACTAATGCTCATTTTAGCCCTAAATCAGTGGGTAACCAATTCTCCTCTGTGGTACTTGGGTCTTACTTTGCAGTTAATTGGCATAGCCAGACTTGACTGTTTTTCCCTTTGATTTTCTCATCTCTCTCTAAAGTGAGCACAGGATTTGGCACACAGTGGGTGTTTAGGATACATTATCTGAGATTGAGTCCCCATCAAATCAAATGTCCATCGCAGCTACTCACTGGCACTTTAAGTTTCTATCAGATAAGATGCTTTGATTAAAGCAATAAAACCCAACTCTGACGAACTTAAAAAAGGAAAAGAGGGATGCTGGAGTGCTTATCAAATGATCAAGAAGCTGCAGAGACAGGAATGAAAAGCAGGCAGGATCCAGGAAAGAAATAGGGGGGCTGCTCCAGGGATGTGCTCTTTGCACCGTCAGGAGCAGCATCCCCCACTCCACTCAGGAGCCAGTTAGTGTCCTAGGAGTGGGACCTCTGGAAGAAGGGATGCCTTCAATTTCAGAGGGGGTAGGCTGGGCACCTTGATTTATTAGCTGCATGCAGAGGGAGAGAAGAACATCGCCAAAGAAAATTGTATGCCCTTAGATAGGAAGAAGAAATGCTAGGCAACCAGAAAGGGACAAACATCTTCTATAAGTTTTTGAGCTGGACTTGTTTTTGGTTCAAGAGGCTTCTTTAGTGCCCCTGAAGTCCCCAGAGTCCACATCGGCCACTTTATTCCCACCTAGTTTTTCCAAAGTCTCCTTCTTGCTGTCCTTGTCCCCAACTCTGGTCCCAACTCTCAGCATTCCACATACTTCTCAAATGTATTTATTTGCCTCATAAACATTTGCTTCACCTGTGACAATGTGGATCAGAAACAGGCAACCTGCTTGCTCAAGTGGTTTTTGCTTGTTTACATGCACACATCTTTCTTGAAAGCAAATCTACCCACACACATAAGTGTGCTTTCTTTAAAGGAAACATCCAGGAAAGCAGAGACTTTTTTTTTCTTTTCTTTTCAGAACTGGGAGTTGAACCCAGGGGCACTTTACCACTGAGCAACATGCTCAGTCCTTTTATAAAAACTTTTCAATTCCACACAGTCTTCCTAAGTCATTGAGGCTCACCTCAAATTTGGGATCCCTCCTGCCTCAGCCTCCTGAGGGTTGGGAGAACAAGCGTGCACCACTGTGCAGGGCTCGTCAGGAAAGTAGAGGTTTTAAGACTCCTGGTCAATGATCTTTACTGGTTTTAAAGTAGCACGTTTTCAACCCACCACTTGGTCCCTTCCACTTTTTTGAGGTAAAACTGGTCACATGGAATTAACCATTTTAAAGTATATTCGGTGGTGTATAGTACAGTCACAGCATTAGGCAACCATCGTGTCTATCTAGTTCCAAATTGTTTTATCACTCCAAAAGGAAACTTGATATGCATGAAACAATCACTCCCTATTTTCCCTTCCGGCCAGCCTCTGGCAATCTGCTTTCTGTCTCTATAGATTGACATATTTTACATATTTCATATAAATGAATTCATACAATATATGGCCTTCTATCTTGTGCTTTTTCACTTAGCATGATGTTTTCAAGGTTCATCCATGTGGTGACATGTCATCAGCATCCATTCCTTTTTGTGGCTGAAAATTTCACTGTTCGGATACACCACATTTTGTTTACCCGTTTTTCCTTTGATGGACATTAGGAGTGCTGCTATGAATATCTGGGTACAAGCTTTTGTTGGAAAACCATTTTCAGTTCTCTGGAGTATGTACCTGGAAGTGAAATGTCTGGGTTATATGATAATTCTATGATTAGCTTTCTGAGATACCTCAAAACTGTTTTCTACCGCAGCTGCACCATTTTATATTTCCACTAGCAACATACAAGGGCCCCAACTTCTCCACATCCTCATGGACAACTGTAATTTTGTATTAAAATAAAAATATTATAAACCTGGTATGGTGGCTCATGTCTGTGAGGTTGAAGCAAGAGAATTACACGTTCTTGAGTAGGACCCTGTTTCAAAATTTAAAAAATAAAAAGGGTTGGGTTTACAGGTCAAGGGAGAGCACCACTGGGTTCAATCCCCAGTACTGGGGGAAAAAAAATTGGAGCCATCCTAATATGAGTGAAGTGGTAGCTCATTGTGGTTTTGATTTACATTTTCTTTATGACTAATGATGTTTAGCATCCCTGTCATGTTGACTCTAGGTCATTTCCTTCTACTCCATCCCTATTTTTATCTCTATCTCTAAAATCAAACACAATTTAAAAAACAAATTAGAGGTGGCACATATCTATAATCCCAGCAGCTCAAAGGAGCTGAAGAAGGAAGAACGCAAGCCAGCCTCAGCAAATTAGTGAGACCCTGTCTCAAAATAAAAAAATAAAATAGCCGGGCGCGATGGCACATGCCTGTAATCCCAGCAGCTCAGGAGGCTGAGACAGGAGGATCTCGAGTTCAAAGCCAGCCTCAGCAATTTAGCGAGGCTCTAAGCAACTCAGTGAGACACTGTCTCTAAATAAAATACAAAATAGGGCTGGGGATGTGGCTCAGTGGTGGAGTGCCCCTGAGTTCAATCTCCAGTACCGGAAAAAAAAAAAAGAAAAAGGAACCTGGGGATGTGGCTTTGTGGTTAGTGCCCCTGGATTCAATCTCCATACCAAAAACAAACAAAAAACAAAACAAATAAACAAAAAACCCCAAAACAAACAAAAAAAGACTGATTAGTTGATAGATAAATATACTATCAGTCTCCTGTTCATCTCACAATTGCTGTTACTTGTAGAAAGAATCAACTCACAATAAAATTGGCAACAGAGCTGGGCGTGGTGGCGCACGCCTGTAATCCTAGCACTTGGGAGGCTGAGGCAGGAGGATCTTGAGTTCAAAACCAGCCTCAGCACCTTAGTGAGACCCTAAGCAACTCAGTGAGACCCTGTCTCTAAATAAAATAAAAAATAGGGCTGGGGATGTGGCTCAGTGGTGGAGTGCCCCTGGGTTCAATCCCCAGTACCAATAAATAAAAAATAAAAAAAGAAAGAAAATAAAATAAAATTGGTAACAGTTAAAATTGCATATCTTCTAAAAATTGGCAGAAGAATCTAGTTTTCATAAAAACATTTAGGCCTGTACAATTTACCCAAAAGAACTAAGCTTGGTGAGACTAAAAGTCACGGAACTTAGTATAGCTGAAGCTATTGTCACAATACATGTAACAGATAAAAAAGTGATCACCAACTTCCAAGATTGGTAGTAAATTTAAATGGAAAACCACCCTGATGAAGTAAAAATTTTATTGTATTATATATAAAAAATTTCATCACAGAATCAAATTTGTTTAGCAAAATGTGTTTCAGGAAATACTTTCTCAAAGAAAACAGCTAGGTACAGTGGCATGTGCCTATAGTCCCAGCTACTTGGGAAGCTGAGGGACAAGGATCACTTGAGCCCAGTGATTGAGGCCCTCTTAGTCAACAATGTGAGATCCTGTTAAAAGAAAATTAATAAGCTGGTGCAGTGGAACATGCCTACCATCCTGGCTATTTGGGAGGCTGAGGTAGGAAGATCACAAATTGGAGGCCAGCCTGGGCAACTCAATGAGACCCTTTCTCAAAATAAAACTAATAAATAAATACAAATAAAAACCTATTTAATGTTAGTGTAACTCTGATGAAAATATTTGTATTCAAAATGTCTGTGGGTTAACCCTTCCTGAGCCTGTTCTCAATAGGCAGCTAGACTTCAACTCATTCTGTCCTCCTGCATGTTCCTCCTTCCCTGACCAACCTGAAACCAGAGACTAACACAAGAGATGATATCAGCACAAAGGTAAGAAACTGGGTGCTGGAGAAGATCCCAGATGCAGTATCTGCTGCAGGGTTGTGGAAAGGGAGGCTGAACAAGCTGCCTGGGGAGGAGCTCTGTGGATGTCCATTGAGAGTCCTCAGCTCCATGACAAGGAAAGAATAAGGCTCATGATTTTGTAGAGAAAAAAAGAATGGGAGGAAATAGTTACCATGCTCTAATTATCTGCAAGAACAAGATTCATGCTGGGCAAAAGCTACTGAAATCTCAGTATAGCAAAGAAATAGAGTCACCTAGACTGGAACCTGAGGCCTTTCCCTTAATGTCTTAAGACACATTAAGTATATTCCCCCAACAAAGGGAGTCCTTTAGCAAAGGGCTAAAAGGGCTGTCACTGTGAATTTACTTATCTTTTTCTTTCAACAGGAAGCATGATGAATGTAACTACTTTTTTGTTTTAATTACATGACAGCAAAATGCATTCCAATTCATTGTACACAAATGGAACACAACACATTTCTCTGGCTGTACATGATACAGTCATACTGTTTGTGCAATCCTACATGTACATAGAACAATAATGTCCGTCTCATTCCACCATCCTTCCTACCCCCACACCCTCTCCCATCCCCTCACTCCCTTCTGTCCAATCTGAAGGTCCTTCATTCTTTCCTAGTCTCCCCTCCCCCAATTAGGGATCAGCATCTGCATATCAGAGAAAACATTTGGACTTTGGGTTTTTGGGATTGCCTTATTTCACTTAGCATGATATTCTCCAATTCCATTCATTTACCCACAAATGCCATAATTCCATTCTTCTTAAAGGCCAAGTAATATTCCATTTGGTATATATACCAGTTTCTTTACCCATTCATCTATTTAAGGGCATCTAGATTGGTTCCATAGTTTAGCTACTGTGAATTGAGCTGCTATAAACATTGACGTGCTGTGTCACTATAGTATGCTGATTTTAAGTCCTTTGGGTATAAAATGAGGAGTGGGATAGCTGGGTCAAATGGTGGTTCCATTCCAAATTTTCTGAGGAATCTCCATACTGCTTTCCAGAGTGGTTGAACCAATTTGCAGTCCCACCAACAATGTATGAGTGTACCTTTCCTCCCCCATCCTCGCCAACCTTATTGTTGCTTGTATTCTTGATAATTGCCATTCTGACTGGAGTGAGGAAATCTTAAAAGTAGTTCTAATTTGCATTTCTATAATTGCTAAAGATGTTGAACATTTTTTCATGTATTTGTTGATCAACTGTATTTCTTCTGTGAAGTATCTGTTCAGTTCCTTAGCCATTTATTGATTGGGTTATTTGTTTTTTTGGTGTTATGATTTTTGAGTTCTTCATATATCTGGAAGATTAATGTTCTATCTGATGTCTGTGTGGTAAAGACTTTCTCCCATTCTGTAGGCTCTCTCCTCACATTATTGGTTGTTTCCTTTGCTGAGAAGAAGCTTGTTGTTTGAGTCCATCCCATTTATTGATTCCTGATTTCATTTCTTGTGCTTTAGGAGTTGCATTAAGGAAGTCTGGTCCTAAACTGACATGGTGAAGATTTGGGCCTACTTTTTCTTCTATTAGGCACAGGGTCTCTGGTCTAATTCCTAGGTCCTTGATCCACTTTGAGTTGAGTTTTGGGAGGGATAAGGGCTTACTTTCATTTTGCTACATATGGATTTCCAGTTTTCCCAGCACTATTTGTTGAAGAGGCTATCTTTTCTCCACTGTACATTTTTGGCGCCTTTGTCTAGTTTGAGATAATTGTATTTATGTGGGTTTGTCTCTGTGACTTCTATTCTGTACCATTGGTCTACCTGTCTATTTTGGTGCCAGTACTATGCAGTTTTTGTTACTATAGCTCTGTAGTATTGCTTAAGGTCTGGTATTGTGACACTTCCTGCTTCACTCTTCTTGCTAAGGATTGCTTTAGCTATTTTGGGTCTCTTATGTTTCTAAATGAATTTCATGATTGCTTTTTCTATTTCTATGAAGAATGACATTGGGATTTTAATAAGAATTGCATTAAATATGTATAGTGCTTTTGGCAGTATGGCAATTTTGACAATATTAATTCTGCCTATCGCAGAACAAGGGAGATCTTTCCATCTTCTGAGGTCTTCTTTAATTTCTTTCTTTAGTGTTCTGTAGTTTTTATTGTAGAGGTCTTTCACCTCTTATGTTAGATTGATTCCCAAGTGTTTTTTTGTTTTTTTTTTTTGAGGCTACTGCAAATGGGATAATTTTCCTAATTTTTCTTTCAGAGGATTCACCCCTGATGCAAAGAAATTCATTTGATTTGTGGGTTTTGATTTTATATCCTGCTACTTTGCTGAATTCATTTATTAGTTCTAGAAGTATTTTGGTGGAATTTTTTGAATCTTTTAAATATAGAATCATGTCATTGGCAAATAGTGATAATCTGAATTCTTCCTTTCCTATTTACATCCCTTTAATTTCTTTTGTCTAATTGCTCTGGCTAGAGTTTCCAGGAATATGTTGAATAGAAGTGGTGTAAGAGGGCATCCCTGTCTTGTTTCAGTTTTTAGAGGGAATGCTTTCAATTTTTCTCCATTTAGAATGATGGTGGCCTTGGGCTTAGTGTCAATAGCTTTTACAATGTTGAGGTATGTTCCTACTATCACTAGTAAAACTACTTTTTTTATTTATCTGCAGCACTTCATGGTTTTTCAAAGTCTTTTTTGTGCATGGTCTCATTTGCCTTTGATGTCAATTTTGTAAAATGGGCTGCTGATGTCAATACTGTTTACCATGGGGACCGCGATGCCAGAAAGTTAATGGCTTGGTCAGTCACACTGCTGACCAACAGCAGTGACTGAATACTCCAACTAAGGCCTTGACCACTGTGTCCAGCACTTATTTGGATGATTAAAGTGACATGAAGAGGACAAAGAGACGCTTTCACTCCAGAGATTCTACTAGTCATCCTTGAAAAATATTAGTTATCTAGAACAACTGCAAATGGGGCTTGTCCTAAGTATAAGTGGTGTATGTGCCATATTCTGGTACATATTCTGGTGCTGACTTTTTCTGGGGGTGGGTACTAGGGATTGAACCCAGGGGTCCTTTACCACTAAGCTACATCCTCAGTCCCCTTTTTTTCTTATTTTTTATTTTGAGACAGGTTCTTGCTAAGTTGCTGAGGCTAGCCTCAAAACTTGCAATTCTCCCTCTTCAGCCTCCTGAGTTGCTGGGATTATAAGTGTGTGCTACCACACCAGTTTGTGTTGACCATTTTTAAAAAATATATATTTTTGGTTGTAGATAGACACAATACCTTTGTTTTACTTATTTATTTTTATGTGGTGCTGAGGATTGAGCCAAGTACCTCACATGTGTTAGGCAAGCACTGTACCACTGAGCCACAGCTCCAGCCCAGTGTTGGCCATTTTTAAGGCTATCACCATTTTTAAGGCTCATTGAGGACCTGGTGAATAAGGGCATCTGAGCCAAAAGCTGGTGAAGAACAGTAGAAAGAACAAACACTCAGACCAAGTTCTGAGGTTTCAGCAAGTTTGTGACAATGACATTCAGGGGAAAGGAGAACCATTCAGGAATAATTCATTTCTCCCATTTTAACTTTTGTTCTCATCTCCCACTCATTCTCTTTTTATGGTGGGGTCATATCTCACCTGCAGCTTTGTTCTCAAGTTAAAAGGTGAAACTATAAGGCTGGGGTTGTGAGGCACTGGGTTCGATTATGAGGCACTGAGTTTGATTCTCAGCACCCCATAAATAAATAAAGGCATTGTGTCCATCTACAACTAAAAATATTTTTTTTTTAAAAAAGTGAAACTATCAACTATAATCAAGTAACACCCTGAACATTCCACATGAAGAAACACACTTCTTTCTTGAGCATGGCCCAGGCAGATGGCTGGTGGGTAGCTAAATAGAGATGGCTTTGGTGGCTTGAGGTTGGGGCCATGTTGTGACATTAAAAAAAAAAAAAGGAAAAAAAAAAAAAAAAATCTTTAAATGCAAGGATGTAACAAGATGATCCCTTCTGTTGGAGAGGCATGCTATTCATTGGCAGTGAGGACTTGTGCTCCTCTGAGTGGAGAGGCCAGCAGAAGGCCCCATGAAGTTGTGTGTGTGTCCTTCTCTCTCTCTCTCTCTCTCTCTCTCTCTCTCTCTCTCTCTCTCTTTCTCTCTCTGGTACTGGGGCACTTAACCCAGGGCACTTAACCACTAAGCCACATCCTCTGCCCTTTTTTATATTTTATTTAGAGACAGGGTCTCACTAAGTTGCTGAGGCTGGCTTTGAACTCACAATCCTTCTGTCTCAGCCTCCTGAGCCACCGGGATCTCTCTTTCTTGATAGAGTTGAATCTGCGCAAGTTAAATGTGCAAAAATGCAACACCACTGTATGTTAGAGAGCATATCAAGACAATAGTTAAATATTGCAATGTTAACAAGAAGTGAGGAATTCATCTTTAATTTATCTCCTGCAAAAGTTCAAAGGCATTGAGTAGAAGGAACTCCCTGCATAGAGGACTGCCAGGCATCCATAGCCCTGGAACTAATTCTTCTTGTAGGAATTTTTTTTTTTTTTTCCTTTGCAGTACTGGGGATGGAACCCAGGGTCTTGTGCATGCTGGGCAAATGTTCTGCCACTGAGTTATAGCCCTAACCCAGCCTGGAACTCTTTCTTGAGACATCTACCAAAACAGGTGACCATCTTCTTGAGTCTGACTCTAAAATGTCAGCACCGCAGCTCTCTTGGCAGGACCTGGAGAGAAGCATCTGTGACAAGAGCACCTCCCTGGAAGCCCCACTCCACAGGCCCTGAGTGTTTCTAACAGAGGCTGCTCGATTCTACAAACAGCTCCGCCCCTTTGCAACTCTGCCTTGCAGGTTCCCTCTTCTGTGAAACCCAAAATGCAACTGAGGCAAAAAGCAGTAGAAGGGCCTCCCCACTGTCCCAGGAAGCCTGTCCTGGACAGTGGGGAAGCCCTTCCTAAAAGAAACATCTCTCCATCAGGTCCACAGAGCCTCATCACATGGCTGCTCCAGGCAGCCTCACTCTCAAGTGCTGCTGATGTCCTCTGTTGGCCAAGACACCAATCAGAGTTCAAGTCAGGGGTGGCTGGGACTGTTAGGGGACATATGCTCAGGATGTCTCTTCAGTTTCCAGAGAATGCCCATCTCAATAGGCCCTCCACTCTGCTCCAAGCACACATTCAGGCAAAGAAAAACAAAGTTCCCATTGCAGGAAAAATATTTGTTCACTGAGGAGGTGACCTTTACTCTGACCAAGAGATTTGTTTTAAGAATGACATATGGACTGTAAATGCCTAACTGGGAGTGTACTGTCAGTATCTGGGAACAGACAAAAGACAGTATCAGGACCAAGCCTGCCTTCCCTAGATTCTTTAGGCTTTTAAATATTGATTCAATAAAACTTGACAGATAGGGGTGCTGTGAGGCACACAGATGGTACAGCAAGTGACAGTGCCTGCCCTTCCTTGGTTTGTTATCTGGAGCGGAGCTCATGATGAACACCCAGAGGGCTACTGTCACGGAGAGGATGGCAGAGCCATGGGTAGAGGGGCAGAATGGAATGCAACTACATGGCAGAGAAATATCAGTCAAACTTGGTTCAAGGTGGAGAGTCCAGGGTTCCCAGGGAGCAGACACTTCTGAGCATTCAGTCAGGGCTGGGCTTGTGGCATCTCTCAATCTTCACAATTCTGGGTGACTGCATATCACTCCCACTGCACAGCTAAGAAAAACAGACCTGGGCTTGCCCGGCGTCTCTCCGCCAGGTTAGAGCACACGCTCTAACTCACCGCAAAGTTCTTCCTCCTAGCCACACTCAGAACCCACCAGCTCCCCCAAAATGACACGTTAATGTCCCTGTGCCTGTTTTTTTCCTGTCTCATCGACTTTCAAAATGTTCTATGAAATCGTGTTTTTCTAAATCGATGACTGAATCTGTCGAAACTTCTCTAGGTGTTTCTTACACGCATTCAACAGTCATTTCTTCAGTTTTACATGTTTTCGCGACTGTGAACGCTTTCGGAATGTTAGCGGAGTCTTTTTTCTGGCAGAGATATATCTGGAGGGTAATTATTTGAATATTCACATTTGTTTTTTTCTGAGACAAGGCCAGAATGAGAATGTGATCATATTGGGTCCCTCCCCAAAGATAATGAGACCTGGGTGGGGGGAATGATAGTGAAAGTGAGAGAGAAGGGAGGTGCTTCTAGAAAGGTGACATATGTCTGATTTGGGGAAGCATTTTTGTCCTGCTTTAATAGATGAGAATAAACTCATCAGATCCAGCATCACTGGTGGGGAACCCTGGGAGGAATGCTTTGTAGCAGCTATAGGGGTTGAAACACTGAGCTCTGGGCCTTCCTCTGTGATGGTGTGCATGTGTGTGCACACATGCACACACATGTGCATAACACACATATGGGCACACACAGGAGAGGCAAGGAAGCTGCGAAGGGAAGAACCCTTTTGGTGTTTAACGAACCTTCTGTAGGGATGCATCTTAGATCCTGAATTGCCAGTTTCCCCTACACAGGTCTGGGACCCAGGTCTCCGGCAGCTCCTACTGGGTTTCCCTTTCCAATTCCTTTTCCAGCCTCTCTCCTGAACCCAGCTTGGTTGACCTGAAGTCAGAAGGTCAACAGCAGATCTTTAGAGAGCCTACCCACTGGGCCTCACCCTGCTCCACTAGGACTCAGCCCCTAAGAAGTTGCTTCTTTTCAGGAGACCAGTTGTGCAGCAGATCACACCAGTTCTGCAGGGAGTCAAAGCTGAGGCTGGGAAAGACTTCATCAGAAGCCTCGGGAACAAACATCCGGGCTTTTTTATCTCATATTCAGCTTTCTAAACACCCATTAATAGGCACATCAGAAATATGCTTTGAACCCAGCATTTTCCCTCCAACTAGAGTCAAATACAATTTCACAGCTGCTACACATTACATTTTCACTGTTGTTGCTAAATATTCTATTCCCGATTTGCAGGATTCTTCACAGGAAAATTCCAATGCAGAGACTATTCTGTTTCTCCCTAAAATGACCAAATGTGGCCTGAGGAAACAAGGTAAAGATCATCTTCTGTACCTGTAGCTGCTTTCTAAATATAGGATGTCAGGGCTGTTGGGCCAAGCTGGTGCATCTATGACCCTTACTGCATACTGTGCAAACTATTAAACATGAATGCTAAAGAGAACAAGCCCATCAGTTACCATAAAACCACTTAAAATGAAACCACACTTCTTTGCTCTAAGGAAAAATAAAAACGGATTTTTAAAGTTCAAAGAAAATCAGTTAAAAAGCCTTGGAATTGTTTTCACATGTTAATTGTATCTGATCCCATCATCTTCCTGTTCCAAGAATAGTGTTTAGGACTGGATGCACCACTCTATATGCAGAGGCACACACACAGTCCTCTCTCCTTGTGTGTATCTCCACCTGTTTGGTTTTTTGTTTTATTGTGGCGCTGGAGATTGAACCCAGGGCCTTCCTTACACATGCTTCCACCTGGTTTGACGCTATGCTTTTAAGTTGAGTTGTAGTTTGCTAGAAGCCTTTAAGGTTCTACCCAACAAATGTCATCCATTAGAGAACTAGTCCTGTAAACAGGTAGTCAAAGCTGACCTTTGGAGGAGGCACTACAGCTCCTAAAACCAGGATGCCAAAGTGCAAACACACTCACTGTTTGCCCAGACTTACATCACAAACACTATTCCCGTCTCCCCTTTCCTATTGCAAAATTAAGGATTTGAAAAAGCAGCCTGTGCTGATCAAACAGACACATGTTGACATAAGACACAGAACATCTCACTTTTGTCCCCTCATCTGCCCCAGCCACCTCTCTCCTGTCTGGAGGACACACACGTAGATGTCATGGTCTGCTCTTTGTCCAATCCAGTATTGCCTTTGGCTCCTTCTCAGCCCAAGGACACCTCAAAATCTGTGCTGTGTTTGGGTGGGAAGAAAGATAAGAACTGGAAAATTCCATCATTTATCTGTCACTATTCCTAGTGGAGGAAATCAATGTGAAGCTCCTGCATTATCTACATGGAATACTCCCTTAAGAACAAGACTTGAGCATAAGAGAAAGGCGGGAGAGGATGCTAAAGGAGACAAGCCATGGTGAAGAAAGAGCCCAGAGAAGATCCGCAAGGCTGTCTGCTACCCCTGCTCCTACAAAGTCAGAGGCCCAGTCTAAAAGGGCCCTTGCAAAGAAAAGAGAGAAGGTACCCAAAGGGAAAAAAAGAAAAGTAGATGATGGCAAGGATGGGAATAACCCTGCCGAAAACGGAGCTGCCAAAACAGACCAGGCACAGAAAGTGGAAGGTTCTAGAGATGCCAAGGAAAGCATGTGCGTTTTGGTAACTGTGTACTTCTGGTGACTACACAGTTTGAAATACTATTTTTTAATCAAGTTTTTTAAAAATGCAGAATTTCATTCTACTTCTTTTTTAAGCTATTGTTAGCACATAGAACACTTTGTTGTTCTATTCTGGGAAAGGGTGTATGTCACTGATAGAATGTCTCCAAAGTAGGATTGCTGGGGGGAAAAAGCCTGTCCCTTGTAATTTTGAAAGCCTTCCTCTTGGCTCCCAGAAGGAGGGATTCCTTGACATTGACACATATGGCCACCTTGGTATAAATGCCTTGTGTGTGGTGTAGGAAAACTTGTTTTCTATCTTCTGCTCCCTCTCTGCCATTTTACAAGGACTTAACCCCCTTAAGTCCAGAGGCCTGTTGGGACCTGACTCCTCCCCAGTTAGTTACCAATATGTCAGGCCATCTGGACTTTACTGGTGACACTACTGAGATGGTGTCCCTCAAAACAGCAGCAGTTCCTTTTTTAGATTGTGGATCTTCAGACTGATAATTCTGCCATTTTTGTTTCATTTCCTGAAAGTCAGGGTCAGCTCACGAAAAGTTATTAAACAACATGCCGAATGTGAAATGTCAACCATCACTCTAAACTCCCCCCATTCAGAGCATCAGATGAAGACTTCATTGAGTTTTACAGAGGCTTTGTGATTTTGGTAGCCCATCCAAGAAGGGAATTAGAAAGTTGCATACAACTAACAATTGTCTACCCATGTTCTGCATGGAATATCGTAATTGTTTATGAAAAGTATCTTTAATAAAGATGGATAGAGATTGGCTTAGAATCAGACATAACTTTCCTATGCTCATATATGAATATACAACCAGTGTAGCTCCACAACATGTACAACCATAAGAATGGGATCCTAATCGGAAAGGGTTGCACTCTATGTAGGTATAACATGTCACATACACCCTACTGTCATGTGTATCTAAACACAACACAACAAAACAAAAGAATGCTGCCTCTGATCTCCCACCAATAGGGAACTGCTTTCTCCAAGGCTCTTAAGATGGGATGCGTTCTGGTGAAAGGTGTAGCAGTGCTACTTACAGGCCAGTGATCTTTCATTCATCTGTAGTTAGACTCCAAAACACACAGCAGTAGGTGGAGTTGGGAAGGATCCCAGGGGGAGACTGGTGGAGAGAGGCTGGGAGCAGAGAAGCGGCTTCCATCTGTGGTGATGCAGCACTCCTTGAAGTGTGTTTCTCCATGGAGGTTTTTAGTAAATCTAAGGTTTGGCCTGGTAACTGAGCTGAGTGTCTCTCTACTTTTTTTATTCTGGCAACCTCTAATTTTCAGATTAATAGAATCTGTTCTAGGCTTCTCCTGAGAGATGTCCCTATGTCTGTCCATAAGATGTAATAAGGTAGATGACACTGCTCCTAAGGAGGTCTGCCACCAAATATATCAATGGGGACTTTTTTGCGACCTCTAAACCCACTTTCCTCTAGTGAAGTGGCAAGAAGTTATGCTAGAGGACAGAACTTTTAATTAATTCACACTGGCAATTTGAAAAAAAAAAAAAAAAGGAACTCAAATATTGACATTTGACAAGAGCACTTGGTAACGTATCTTGCCTTCTTCTGATACACAGAAAATAACTCACAAAATGGCAAGCAATGATATCAGAAAAAGATGGTTCTTAAAATATTTAATAAAAATGATGTTTCTTTTTGTCAGTAATTACATAGATCATTACTAAGAAGCCACACTCAGAACCTGACTCTATTCTTGTTCCCAGTGAGTTCACAATCATGAGACAGAGAAAACAGAAGAAAGCTTTATAATGCTCTTTAGGGCTCAAGAGACTTAAACAAATGAACTTGATCTGGAAAACTGCATCAAAAACATATCAATTCTCCCTCAATTGCCTATAAATTTAAAAGATACACAATAAAAACAACAGGCTTTTTATATTTGGAATTAAACAAGCATCAAATTCATGTGGAAAAATGAACCAATGTAATTGTCTAGGAAATGATGAAAAAGAAGAGCAATGAGGGTTACCTGCCCTGCCCCACTGCCCACCACAGAACACACCATACAATTACAAAACATGCCATACAACTAATGGTACTGTTTCAGGATCATCAACATAAAAAGCTGGAAATAAGCCTAAACATATCCAGGATATTTAATCAGAGAAAAGAGGTGGCATTTGAATAAATGTGATAAAGACACATTGTTCAATAAATGGTGTTGGGCAAAGGATAGCCGTCTAGAAAAGAAATAAGTTGGAGACACCCCTCACACCAGGATCAATTCTACAAGGATCCAACATTTCACAATAAAAATGAAATCACACGTGTGTTGGCAGAAATTTCTTAATTTTTAGAATAATTCTGACATAAAGACAACCCTTCTTAAGAAAACAGAAATCCCAGCAGCCACCAAAAAAAAAAAAAAAAAAGAAAGAAAAAAAAGAAAGAAAAATTTGACTGTGTACACATTTTTAAAAACTGCATGGCAAATACCACCATGGACAAAGTCAAAAGACAAATGACAAACCAGGAACAAATGTTTTCAATTCATACCACAAAGGGCTAATTTCCCTAGTACATAAAGAACTCTCTCAAACAATCAGGAAAAAGGCCAATAACCATGAGAAAAATGGTCAGCGGCTACCAACAGACAGTCAACAGAAAAGGAAATGAAAATAACTCTTAAATGTATTTTTTTTTTAAAAACCCACACAGTCTCTTTCATCAAAGAAATACAAATTAAAACCACAGTGAGAAAATATTTTTCATCAACCAGTTTGGCAAATATCAAAAAGTAGGGGAGCCGCTGATGTTGGCAGGCTTTGGGGAAACAGGCACTCTTCTACGTGGCTGGAGGGAGATGCTTGAGGGCCGCAGCTAGCAAAATTTCCATGCATATTCCTTTTGACCCAGCAATTCCATTTCTGAAAGTGCATCTGATGCTTATATGTGCATCATGATGCAAATACAGAATGACTCATTGTGGCATTATGAAAGCAAAAGATTACAAATAAACAAAGCTTTCCTGCAGAAGACTGATTAAACAAATTGTTTATGGAATACCTAGTAGCTAAGACACAAATGGAGAGTGTTCTTCCTATACTCATTTAGAAGACTCTCTAAAGTAATCTTCTGCAAAGAGAAGATGAAAAGACAAACATGGTAAGAGCCTACTGACAACAAGGGCAGCACTAAGGGAGAGAGCAAGGTCATAAATCCCACTGGTTGATGAGAAAGCTACTGGGAAATGCAGCCCTGAGCAGAAATGCAAAAGGAAGGAAATGCTGCAGCTGCCCTGACCTTTTAACAAGAGGAACATAGTTCCAAAGAGCTGAAAGAAGTCACTGTTGATGGCTGTGGGTTAACCCTGTTGAAATGGCAGCCCTCACATATGGAGTGTGAATGCAGAAAAACAGTTCCTCAAATGGTCAGCAACTGGACCCTTGTGGAATGACAGCCAGTTTAGGCACCAGACCTTCCTTCTTGTCCACACAGTGAGAGAGCACCACAAAACCATATAGATGAGCATGCTCTAGAAAGCTCTGCTAAATCAAAATTCATCTCTCTTTACATGTGAAAGACAAATGCAGAGGTCAGTGGTTGGTGTCACCACTTATGGAGTGTGGAGTCCTACAGTTACGGGATAGCTATGAGATACTGCTTTGATAATTTCCTCCCCTCTCTTCTTTCTTGGCCTCTTTTTAGAACTGAAATTGCCTGGTGTTGCATCTTCTGGACCAATTCTCTAATTTTCTCTTCCACTTTCCATTATCTTTTTGTCTTTTTATTCTACTTGCTGGAAGAGATACTCAATCCTTCCATTAATCTTTTTTTTTTTTTTTTTTGCTCTAAAAGCTCTCTTCTGTTCTCTGAATGTTCCAACTTTATAGGTTCTTATTCTTGCCAAATGCATACATATCCTCTCTTATCTGAGTATGTATGCATGGGAGGTTTTAAGTTTACTTCAACTCATTTCATTGTGCTTCCTCTACTTCCTTTCTTCTATTTGCTATCTTTATCTTTCAAGGCTTTCTTCAAATGTCCATCTGCTCCTATTGCATGATGAGGTGCTAAAAAACTGATGCAGAGCTAGCTATCAGTCGACACAGGACTGTCAACCTGGAGGTTCCAGTTAGTCTGAGAGGATCCTCAAAAAAGTAATGTCTCTGGAATTTTCTCTGGGGATTGTTGGTTTCCCCTCAGGAGAATCCTTCCATCTCCCTGGGGAACCTGGCTGTGACTTGGGACCTGTTTGAACACAGACTCCATGACCTGATGCCTCACCTCCACCCTAAAGCTGCCAGACTCTTGCAAGGGCACAGCAGGGGAGTCATCTCTCTGCATGAGAGGGGACTGGAGAACTTTCTATTGATCTTCATGTTGTAAGACATTTCACACCCCAGGCTGAAAGGTACCTGGTGCCTCTAATACCTGAGCCTTCCAGTCAGCTGATTCTTTGAGGATCCCCCTCTGCAGGCTTGGGCTTCAGCTTTCTCTGGTCTTCTAAGTCAGTTTCCACCTGACTGTCTGCTTTCCATTCATTTGCTCCCATCTCCCCTCTAACTCTCTGTGTTCTTAAGAATTTGGTCCTTTTTAAAAATCTTTTGTTAACATTGAGAGGAGTGAAGATAAACATGTTTTCAATCTGCCATTTTTAAATCAAGCCCTATGCTCTTTTTTTTTTTTTTTTTTTTTT